>JABUQX010016914.1:0-10000 GCA_015478945.1 Trachelipus rathkii | reverse complement strand
TCACATAATACAGCGGGACTCAAATCAGGGAGCAGTATACCTCTGACGTCATTAAGCCACGCCCCTTTTTGATTTTGATTGTTTGGACACACATACCCTTTATATTTATATATATATATATATATATATATATATATATATATATTATTATATCATATATAATGATATTTTATATATATATAATATATAATATATAATATAATATAGTGATTAATAGTTGTTGTCATTTATGCGTGAAGTATGTAGCCGAAGTCATATACATTTTTTTTTACATATATATATATATACGATTATTTTAGTAGCGAATGTTCAAGATCTCATATGCTCTCACCTCTAGCAGCTCGCGGATCGATACAATAGTTTGAAACTTTTTATATATCTAAAAATGTTTATATATATATAATATAGTGGTATTGTAAAAAAATATTTGTGTTTATATATATATACAATATTAATCATATACAGGTTTATGATTGTATTGGAATGTTTTTTAAAACCATTTGGGAAATAATGTAAATATATTATATATTATATAGTGTATGATATACCTTATATAATGTCGAAAGTATATTTTAATATTATTTTTTATTTTATTTTACTTTAGCTTATTACGCTCGCGAAATCTGTGTACACACAACAAAATTGTTCCAAGATTGGAAACGATCCAGCGACCGTCGGAATGCTCGGCAATTACTTTACAGCTAGACTAACACGGCTTAGTCCTTATTGACATTTCGTTAATCTGAATCTTTTATCACAAATCTGTTAACTCGTTATCACAGTTTTATAAACTTTTCTCCGATTTTATCTTTTTCCCTTTTCGCTATTATTATTATTATTATTTATTATTATTATTAATTATTATTATTATTAGATTATTTATTATTATTATATTTAATTATTATTATTATTAATTAATATATTATTGATTATTTATATTATTAATTTTATATTTTTATTATTATTATTATTATTTTTATTAATTATATATTATTCATTATTATCATTATTATTCATTATTATTTTATTTATTATTATTATTATTATTAATTATTATTTATTATTATATATTATTATTTAATTTTTTATATTATTATTATTATTATTATTATTATTATTATTATTATTATTATTATTATTATTATTATTATTATTATTATTATTATTATTATTATTATTATTATTATTATAGTATTATTATTATATATTTATTATTTATTATTATATTAATCTCGGAGGAGATATTACTTTTAGAGATCTTGATTCCCATTCCACAATATCTTCTACTGATGTATATCTGTTAATTCTATTCATGACAGCTGTACAACTTTTCAGCTGATGAAAAAACACTTTTAAGAGACAAAGCGGCACCTTCTATCACTTTAAAATCCACGAACGTTATGACTAAAATAAGCTTAGAGAGAAAAAACTATGTTGCTATCCTTGATACCTTATCCCATATTTCGAATATTATAAATATAAGACCACGTGTTTTCACATATCAGTTTTGAGCGATCGTAAAATTTCTACGATAATAATAATAATAATAATAATAATGATAATGATAATAATAATAATAATAATAATAATAATGAATAACTAATAATTAATAATAATATATAATAATAAATAAATATATAATAATGTCACAATTTATAATAATACATATTAAAAATAATATATAATAATAATAATATGATCAATAATTATATAAAATCAATTGAATAATAATAATAATAATAATAATAATAATAATAATAATAATAATAATAATAATAATGTTTGTGCATGTGATATTAAAAATAATATTTTTATTGCAGTATTTGTTTGGTTATGTATGGTAATGATTGAGATTGATATGTTAGCAGCTGATGGTAAGTTGAAACTTTGCTATGTTAGTATTTATTCATAGTTCAATAAGACAGTTATGTTAAGCATTATTATTATTATTATTATTATTATTATTATTATTATTATTATTATTATTATTATTATTATTATTATTATTATTATTATTATTATTATTATTAATATTATTAATTTTTTAATTATTAATTTATTATTCATTATTATTATTTAATTATTATTATTATTATATATTATTATTTTTATATATTATTCAATTTTATTTATTCTAATTATTATTTAATTATAATTATTATATTATTATATTATTATTTATTTTATTATTTTATTATTATTATTTTATAATATTATATGTATTTATTATATTATTTATTAAATTTAATTATTATTATATTTTTATCTTATATTTATATATTATATGTTTGAGTATTTTTATTATGTTGGTTAAACTTAAGTTCGTTAGGTTTATCATCATATAGATTTTTAATTAATATTAAAGGACTGTTGCGTCATATTATTTATACATTTACTTTTCATATACATATGGACTTAACATACTTTTTATTTTATATAATAGTTTGTTTAAGGTGTTTATTATTTTATTTCTTTTAGATAAAAATGTCTATCTCGATTCCGCAAATATATAACAGCTCCATTAGATTAAACTTCATTCCCTGTATCCCGGAAAAAATTGAGTGCTCCAATAAATAAATCTTATAAATTAAATAAAATATATATATTCTATATGGATACACTGTCTTTATACCGTATAAGTATAAGCGGTAGACGAAGCTTATATAATAGTTGTAGTAGTTGGTTAACTATAATATAAATTTAATAGTTTTTTTATATTTGCAGGATAATATTAAATATAAGAAAACTTTTTCCTTTTTCCCAACTTACTTTAGTAGTCTATATTTCTCTTAATATTAAAATAATAAAATATATTTTTATAGTTGTAAACACAGTTTAAAAATTCAGCACGTTTATTATTAATTGATTTATTATTTTTTATTATTTATTATTATTTAATTATTTTATTATTATATTATTATTATTATTTAATATTAATTTATTCATTATTATTTATTATTTAATTTATTATTATTATTTTATTATATATTATTTTAATTATTATTATATTATTATTATTATCTATTCATTAATTTATCATTTTTTTAATCATTAATAATTTTTTAAAATATTTTTTTAAAAATTTATAATTTAATTATCTTATTTTCAGTTAATAATAATTATTTATTTATATATTACTATTATAGTGTAATAATAATATTACTCTAATACTTTGTACTCGTCTACTCTCTCTGCTCTCTGATGACTGACCTATTATTGTTCTCCTCGCTCGTGTACGTATTATTAGTTCGTCGCTCAGAATCCCTACTATTGATTCCGGTGCATATCATTTCACTCTCAAACTATATAATTATGTGCTGAAAGACCTCTACTAAGATTTTATTTAGTACATTAATTTATAATTTATATAGAATTTATTGTATTATTACTATTAGATAAGGAAGAGGTGACATTACTGTCGCAGTTTGTGTGACTCAAAATAATAGATATGTATTTAAATGTATTGTACTTCTGGCGGCCTCAAAGGCACTAAAATAATTGTGTTTGCTAATCAGTAGCCCCATTCAGTATTAAGAAGCGTTTAATGTTCAAATTCCTAAACTTTACATATGCATTTATTGATATTTTTGAATTACTTTGTAATAAAATCAGATTATACTGGTAATTCTGTTATTTAAAGGATATAAACTGGTACTTATTATAATGGTACAAGAACTATAGATTCTGGTACCCCCCCCTCTGATATAATTCTATTATTATTATTATTATTATTATTATTATTATATTATTATATTATTTTCTTTTACCAAATTCTTTTTATTATTATTTATTTAATATTTAATTTCATTTTAATAGCTCAATGACGAAAGATCAAATAAAATAAAAATTTTAATTAAAAATTTAATTTGTTTTCTGTAATTAAATTTGATTAGAAATTAATAAATCGTTGCGTTTCTATAGTCCAATACACTATTATTATATTACATATATATATATATATATATTTAATTATAATATAATATATATATAATTATATATATATATATACTATAAATTATATATATATATAATAGTATATAATATGGTGTATGTGTGTGTGTGGTTCAAGCAGCAACACAGCAACAACAAAACTAAAATCTCAAAAATGGTTGGCGGACTTAATCACGTCAGAAGTCAATACTTAGTTTTCTGATTTCGTGAACCCCCGTTTTTGTGTATGTTTACTACTAATAAGCGGTTAGAATATATATAGAGAGTGAAGCATAAATTTTACTGGTATGAGATGGAGAGTTAGGAGAGATGCGGATAAGTGATAAGACGAAATAAAACCCTAAACCTCACTCATTCATGGAGAGTTGTGGGAATGGACCATTCACTAGCATGTGTGGAGGCTAATCCGTGCAATGGCGAGCGGACACCTTATTTAAAGAGGACAGCAACTGGGATAGGTGACGGGAAGAAATTCTCCACCCAACTCCCACACTCTAGTAGAAAAAAAAAATTCAATGGTAAACTTTAAATAATTCGATCAATCAAAGTCATCATTCAATCAATAATGTTAATTAGACAAATATTTATTTGATTTTGCCTGAATATATATATCCGAAAAAACTGTAAATAAACTTTGATAATGTATACTTTTAAATTAATCATTTTAAATCTTTAAACATCCTCACATAGGAATCTTAAATTAATTTTAACATAACTATATAAATGATAAAGTATAATGGATCAATCGTTTATTACTTTTCATAATCAGCGTACGAATTATTAGACATATTTATTAGTGCGATAATACCCAACTCAATTGAATTTATATACAAGGCCTCCAAAACGCAGGTGTAAATTTAATTTTGTATCAAAAATGTATTCTAACTTTAGTTTGAAATAAACTGAAAATAATATAGATAGTGACCGCCGTAGCTCGCCATCTTTCTTTCATGTATAAAACTATCTTTAATCTTTGCTATATATATATGGTAAAAACTTAGTTTTCTTTCTGACCTTATCTCTCTGAAGTTGTGTTCAAGAGTTCTCTTGTATATAAAAATATTGTTAGTACTAACTCGCGTCTTTTCCCTACTTCCTCTTCGCTATTCATATTCAACGTTTTCTGGACGTTGTTAACTGTGTTTCATACAGTATTAATAAATTAAATATATATGATTTTTGGTTAGAGAGAAGATAATAGCTCTCTGCTCGATATATCCGAAATCGGAAGGGCCCCGAAAGAAACCTTAAGTTTTACAATATATTTATATTAATGGCAATATACTCGCTATACATACTTTATAATGTTTCATATATTCTTGCACCATAAAATATATTTGTACTGATTTGTTTATCTTCGCCAAGTTTAATTCATTATTGTAGTTGTTATTTGTAGTAGAGTCGTACTAAAGAAAATATAAAATAAACATAGACTAGTAAAAAAGCCCATCTTGGGCCTATCAAGATTGTCTCATGTCAAGCTAATAGAATCAATCACCAAACACATGCTCTCATAAAAATCCACAAAGCACCCTGGCTGCCCATATAACTATTATATGTTATAATATACATGCCATAATTTTAAATAAAGCCAATTAAGTATTGATTTATATCCCCACTTCAAAAGTCTGTAGGGTTATATCATTTTTACCTCACAAATAATTTTTTGTGTGAGCCTAATATATAGTAACAAGAAAGAATTCTGGCATATTAGTAACAGCTCTTACAGCTCATATTAACCTAACTTAATTCTCTGGTTCAGTAAGACTATAGGGTATTATATATATTTATTATATAATATATATTAAATATATATTAATAATATTAATATATATATATTATATATATTATATTAATATATATATATATTATTAATATTATTATATTTTTAATAATATATTATATATATATGTTATATTATATATATATATATTATAATATATAAATATGGCCAGCATTCCCAATGTTCAGGTGACATTGTACTAGACGATGTCTTAATACTTGGTGAAAAATTAAAATAACATTTTTGATTTCAGAAGTAATTTCATCGAGATGTAACTTAAAAAAAAATTATTTTATCTAATATTTATTAATAACTTTTTAAATAATTCTAGATAAATATCTTAGACCCTGAAATAGTGCTCAACGCTCTGGATATTGGACCTTTGAAACCTGCATTGATGATCTCGAGAGCATAAAGTTGCTAAAACTACGTTTTTTTAACGCTTGAGGAAAATATTATTTTTTTTATATCCTTTTAGGGGGGTTCGAGCCTAACGAGAGTGTGGGACAGAGGGGGTGAACATAAGTTCCCCCGTTACGTCTCTATACCGGTATCAGCTACTCGAAGAAACTCACGTACTCTATCCATTGTTCTTGTTATTACCCGTGTGTATTCGTCTGTTTTTAATAATAAAAATCTACCATTTGCACCTATTTGCATCCTATAAGTCCGGTACATTAAGCAGCATCTTGAAATTGTCAAAAAACTGTTTTATCAATCATTTTCATACAACACCCTTTTATAACATATTAATATTATTTTTAAAAAAAGTATCAGTTTTTTTTTTTTCAACATATTTTTTTTAATTATTCGTCGAAAATGTACGAGTCCAAAAAGTTTTTGACAAATTTAGTTTTTACTGCTGTCACTAATTGGGCAATGTCACTAGAAGTGAGATATTATGCCTCTGGTGATAGCATAGTATGTTTTGTTAATTCTTTTGAGTTCATAATTGTCTCTCTCTCTGTGAACTTTTCTCAAATGGCTGACCCTATATATATAATATATATAGATATATATATATATATATATTATATATATAATTAAATATATTTATTATTAATTATTAATATATATAATATATTTAATTTAATATATATATATATATATTTATATATTATATATATATAATATATATATAATATACTGATAGTATATATATATTTAGTGGTTAGGCTGCCAGGCAGGGCAACCAGGCCAATATTCAACCCGTGAGCCCCGCACCTACAATAGTTGGCTCTCACACGCATGCAGAAGCGCTAACATGATTTTAACGCCATGGTAATTGTTACCCAGGGAGGTTGTCCCCCCCAATTATAATGAAAAATACACAGGATATATATATAACTCTAAAATAAATAAAAATATAATGAATTAGTAAAAACGTAAATTAATTGTCGTCGTTGTATAGGAAAAAAAAAATACTACGTCCTCTCAAAGTTGTTAAAAATCCCCTAGTGATTTTATATAAAAAAAAAAAAAATTATAAAAAATTTAAGATTTATCACAGGATATACTTTAATAAATAAATAATAATGGAAGAATAATGAAAAATGAAAATTACAGATCTCCTTTAGGAAAAAAAGTTAAGCCTCTCAATGTTTAAAATGAATTATGTTCCTATAGGCTTTTCTTATAAAAAATAAAATTAGTGGGCCTCATGCGGCTCGTATTAGGGCCATCCCAGTTCAGGTTCATGATAAGATTTTGTTAATTCTACATATGATAATTCTCTGTGTTATACTCTAACAAAACTATCATAATTTGAATCTTAGCGGACCTGAAATGAGAACCTACCCTGGATCTATACAATATTGAAGAGTCTATGGGAGTTATATTATAATAGTCATTTGAGAGGATGTAGCTTATTTTCTTAAAGAGAGCGGGTACGATTTTACGCTTTTCCCATATATATTTCATGGTTCTTTCTTTTTAGAAGTATATCTGTGATTTATATTGCATAAAAAGTGGACCTGAGTTTCTAATCCCGGTAAGCCCGATTGCCCTACTGGATTCCGAAGGACATTTTAGTTGTCGAACTCAAAGATATTACACAATATAGAATACTTTTATATTTTTAATAATAATGAGCTTCATATCTATAAATAATGTTATATAATAGCTCCCATATAAGTTTCTATACTAATTTAATATGTATTATTATAAATCCTAATTAGTAACCCTATAAACCGTAAATTAAGTTAACTTAAACTTAATTCACTAAACTTATTATATATATAATATATTATATATTATGATATATTATATTAATATATATATTTAATATATATAAGATATATATTTATATATATTATATATATGGTATGATATTAATATATATATATATAATAAATATATACCGTTAAAATGTTTTGGTGGAGAAAGGACCGGGCTTTATGATCGGTAGCGTGTTTTAATAACGGGTAATTTATTTACATAAGTAATTTCTTAATAATTGAAGTGATTAGGAACTTTAATTGAGGTTTCTTTTGTTCATAGAAAAAATAATTAATATATTTAATAATTTGTATTTTAAATTTAAATTAAATATAAGTGACAATTTGTAAACAAATACTCAAAAAATTTTCTCAACAACCGAGTTATGTGATCTTTTTTTTTCTGAGATCCAAATCTGCACAATCAAGTATAGAGATCATAAATCATTCACGTGCGTCGAAAATATGAATCCAATCGGAGTCCCACAAATTTTATCATAGTTATGCGTAAATTATATCTGATACAATACCATATACAAAGTGATGTAAAAGGTAAGAAGTTTTATTATATATATATATATATAAGTTTTGATGTAAATATATAATACTGCAACTTAATTCCTTATTATTTTACTTCGGTAAAATATTAAATGGTATGATGGTTTTGGTAAGGTTTAAAATGTATATATGGATAATTTAATATATATAACTATTAATAGATATTAGTTTATAATATATGAGATAAAATAATGATTAATGATAATTTAAATTGATATATATAAATATTATAAGTATTGCTCTATTTATATAATATAATTCAAGTGTGTTAGTATATTTAGAAAAAATATTTATTATAATTACTATATAATATTACTCGATAAAATATATAATTAAGAAATCTCAAACTATATTCAACATTGTACTAAGTACTCACTAATACCTCTCCTCTCGCTGCTGCACACATTAATTGATTCAGAAATACGTTATTTATATTATCATTGTACCTATTATTATTTATAATATTATTATATTTTTAACTTAGGTATTATTATTAGGTATTCTATTAATTGTTCTCCAAAATAAACCTTTAGGATTAATCGGTTATATCATTATTTTACTACTTAATTATAATCATGAATGGGACAACAGGACATTTAAGAATATTGAGCAACTAAGTATAGAATAAGCCTATACATATCAGGTACTGTACATAGCAGTAACCTGTTCACCTCAGTCAACCCACTAATAACCGAATTGCGTTATGCGATAATTCTAACAAAAAGCACCTTAGGGCTGTATAAATTACTTGATAATTATCAAAATCCTAACTCAATTTTGGTATACCATTAAGTACTTTAAATAATATACTTAATAATATTTATATATAGATAATAAATATATAATATTATAATGTGAATACCCAAAACCTATCCCCATTGCATCTAGTACTCATATTTGGGTATATAACTTAGTCAAAAAACTATATAATTTATACTATATATATATAGCTATTATTATGATACTCCAAACCTATAATCCACTTGCATTATTAATAACTGGTACGTGTATTAATTTATATTCTTTTATTGTGAAGTTGCTCTCTGTTATAAAACTGTCTGTACTATTATAACTGGTTATGTAACGTATATTAGTATATAGCGTTTACCGATATAATATACATAATTTAGATTTTTTATTCATTATTTAATTATATTATATTGACTAATTTTCTACTCTTCAATTTCAATTCCAATGTAATTATTTAATCTATTAATATATATTATATATATATTGTCATATACATTAATATAATATATTAATTTAAATTAAAAATCGATGTACAAGTATGTTAAGAATATATTATATAAACATAACAATAGAACAATATAAAAGCAAAATTTCTCATATTTTTGACACTAGTCTCCAGAGTAAGTACCCTCTATAAGCAAATACTCTGAAATATAGGGATGCCCAAAAGTGATCCCATCTCGATGTATATCGGGAATAAATTTCATATAATTCGATATACGGATGTAACCTTTATCTCTTT
>JABUQX010016913.1:12500-39803 GCA_015478945.1 Trachelipus rathkii | reverse complement strand
GATACCATTTTTGTTTGTGAAATGTTTCCAGTTTTAGTACAGTAATTAACTCAAAGGCATTATTATTACTACATTATTACCTCATTTTCATTAAAATATGACAATAAAAAATAAATAAATTAACCAGCAGATAAAGTATTAGAATATAAAAGATAAATATCTGATAGAACACTTCTAGAATCGGTCATTAAATACAGAAATATACACAGGAGACCTAATAAATACAGAAATATATAGGTATATACACAGTAGGTCTAATACAAATACAGAAATATACACAGCAAGCCTAATAAAATTTTCTCACATGCACTTATAATATTTTCTGCAAGCTTGTAGACAGGATGTCAGATAGGCAAATTACTATTTATGTATTTATATATATATCAAAAGTAATTCAATAATTAATTGAGCAGAATAACAACCGATAATCATGCAGAAAATCTATCCAATATATATATTAGAACATTAGAATATTAGAAATAAAAAGACAATAAGAAGCCACATGGGCCTATCAAGACTGTCCCAGTCAAGCAGATAGAACCAAACATGTTCATGCAAATCCACAAAGCACCCTAGGGCTTGTCAATAACTTACATAGTATACACAGTCTAAAATACACTCATGCAAATCCACAAAGCACCCTAGGGCTTGTCAATAACTTACATAGTATACACAAAGTCTACAGTTAAAAGAAAAAAATATGGCTAAAGTACATGCCAACCACACAACAAGCTTTAATAACTTTATAATAACATGCAGTTTAACCTTAACTGTAACTAAAAACCCACCAATTTGGCTTAATCAAAATATATATACTATATGATATCCAAATCATCCATATACCTATCCAATCCTTTCTTAAATGTTTCAATAGAGTCACACTCAACAACCTCCTGTGGCAAACCATTCCAAAATTTAACAATCCTATTAATGAATGAATATTTTCTTATATCAAGATGGCATGCTTTCTTCTCAATTTTCTTACTATGCCCCCTGGTCTCCCATCCGAGATATATAGAGGTAATTAATTTTATAGACTTCTATCATGTCCCCTCTGAGAAATCTCCTCATAGCTCTTACCCTCAAACTCAGAAATCATCCTTGTTGCTCTATGTTGCACTCTCTAGCATATCTAGGTCTTTCTTTAAAAATGGGGCCCAGACTTGTGCACAATACTCTAATACTGGCAACTTCCTTGCTCTTGTAAACAACATTGCAATTTATTACGCCCAGCATCATCTTAGCTTAATTCCTTGCTTCCAAACACTGATCAGCTACTTTCAAATTACTGCTTATAATCACACCTAAATCTTTTTTTTGGTCCACAAACTCAACTCAATCCCCATTCATATTGAAGTTAAAACTTTCATTTGAGTAACCCAGGTGAAGAACCTATTACTATTAAAATTCATTTGCCACTTATCTGCTCATCCAAGAAGTATATCAAGAACATTTTGAATCTTTATACATCCTTCACTATTCCTAACTGAGGTAGCCACTTTGGTATCATTTGCAAATTTAGAAATCTTGCATTTAAGTCCCTAGTCTAAAACATTTATATATATGAGGAACAATAGTGGGCGGGGGGGGCGGCGGGGGGGGCGCGGCCCCATACTGAACCCTGTGGGACACCACTTCACTATTTCCCATTGGTAACTTGTTGCCATTTAGTGTGTGTGTATATATATATATATATATATATATATATATATATATATATATATATATATATATATATATATATATATATATATATATATATAATTATTATTATTATATATATAATTATATAGATATTATATTATTATATATATAAGAATAATTAGATATATATATATATAAAATATATATTTATATTAATATATTATATATATATATATATATTCGATATAGGCCGCTATATGGCTCTAGAAACAAGATATCGTGAAAATCTGAATTTTTAGGTTGGTCGTTCATTTTTACTAAAGTGACTATATAAATATAGACTGTGATTTTTTTTTCCAACTCCAATTGTACCTTGATTTACCATAAAAACCCAGACCTGGTGGGTTGGTGGTCAGCTCCTTGAGGAGGTATCTGGTGCAAGCCTGCCTAATTTCTATCTAACAACTACTGAACCATTGGTAGCTAACTTACTAGCTTTCCAGAGCCTTAGATTATGATGGTGGCAACAATGTTCAAGTTAAATAATAGCTATAAATTTAAATATATTATTTAATTACTTTACTCAAGATAGTCCTGTTATCTCATTACTATCAATAACCTGTAACAATAGCAATATCATTTACCTTTACAAGTTTCACCAATTAGGCAATGATATTCATTCAACAGTGGGAATTGGACATTGTCTGTTACCAAATTATATGCCTAATTTGTAAATTTTAGACCTATTTATAATTATATTTGTCAAATATACTAAAATGCATTACAAAAAAAAAATTCAATAATTATTGCATCATTTAGTTTTTCAATCACAAAATAGAAATTTTAAAAAAAAGACAAAAAGGCCAATAAAAAACAAAAAACTCAAAAAAAAAGCAAAAAAAAAAACGCTGCAATTTCTGAGTCCAACCCGAAGGAACGGAGATGCAGAGTGTAGTAGGTAAGTTGTGAATGGCAGGAAAGTGGCTGGTGCAATTAAATCGTTTGTGGATATAAAGGGACTAAGTCTTGATTGCGCTAGGGTCTTACATGAGGGTATGTTGTTACCTGTTAATGTATAGTAGTGAAACTATGGTCTGGGATAAGAGGTATAGATCTAAAGTACAATGTGTTTAGATGGAAAATCTTAGGGGAATGCTAGGTGTTAGAAGAATTGATAAAATGAGGAATGAATATAATAGAGAGCTGTGTGGTATGAAGAAAAGGAGTAAATGGGAGAAAAAATGAAAGTACATTGTGATGGTTTTCCCATGTGGAAAGGATGGATGATAGTCATTGGTTAAGCGGATGTATAGTGGTGTGTTGGGAATCAACTGGCTGGGAGACCGAGGAAAAAGTGGATTGAGTCAGTAAAGGAATGCCTGGAGGAGAGAATTGCGACTTTGGCAGAGGCGAGAAAAAAGTATAGCTAATAGGAGTGAAGGCGGGGTTTTGTGAGGGGGTATGGTTGTGGTCCACTTGGGCCAAGGGATGAACCCCACATTGACAAGATGCCATAGTGAGGGTTCGTCGCGGACCGTGAAGTTCTAAGGAGGATTATCTGACTGCGATGTGTTCTCACTAAAAGGTATAAGGCTAAGGCTAGGCTTTCTTTTCAACTTGAGTCATTCTTCTACTACTACTGTTTCCAGTGCATGTTACGCACCTTAACCCCAGTCTTGGTGAGAGAAGGTAGGTGGTGGTAATAATAATAATTTATCTTGATTAATAATAATGGTTTATTTATATTAATATCATTCATGCTCCTTATATTTCAACTTAATATATGTAATTTTAATATATAGTAAGTACCTTCAAAAATTGAATTTAAAATATTTTAATATGCAAGAACATGGATATGCAAAATTCAAGTAGGCTACTTTAAATTTAGAGCTCTTAAATTATGTTGCAGAAATAAACTTTCTCCAGTTTCTGGTGTAATATTTCCTCACTTAATCAGCAAAATAATCTGCAGAAATTAAAGATTGAAAAAAATATGCTGATTTTGCCAATGATGACAATCGTCCCATCACTAAATATATATAAATTTGATTTGTAGTCATTGTTTGGCCATTAGGCCCTAAAGTGTGATAAATTTATATAATGTTTTTCTTTAGTACCCTATTTCATAGAAGGCGATAAGATATGGGTCTGGTCGGCTAGACTATAACAAAAGCCTTTGGTAATTTTAATAACTTTGAAAGGCTGTAACTTTGGTAATAGTAGAGTTCAACAGATTCTGATGAAATATCAATATTTTTTCTGAGTTTTCTTTTTATATCTTTCATCCCCATATAAAAGTACTAAAACAGTGGTACCAAATATTTTCTCAAATTTAAATTTAATAAATCTAGCAAAAAATTTTTTTATTTAAATTCGTTTTAGGACCCATTAAGTTGTAAGTTTCGTTAATTATGCACAGTAAATCTGTATTTACTTAACCAAACATCATAACTTTACTGATTTTTCAAACGTAAAATTTTATATATATATATATATATTAATATATATATATATATATATATTATATATATATATATATATATATATATATATATATATATATATATATATGGTAATTGTTACCCAGAAGGTTGTCACCCCCGATTTTTATGAAAATCGCAGGATATACTCTAAAAAAATAATAATGAAGAATAATGAAAACGAAAATTGTCGCTCTCTTTAGGAAAAAAAGTTACAGCATCTCAAAGTTGTTAAAAATCCCATAGACATTTCAATATTGATCGATCCAGGTTAGGTCTCATTTCAGGCCCTCTAAGTCAGGTTATGATAAGTTTTGTTAGGTATACACAGAGAAAATCTATGTAGAATTAACAAATCTTATCATAACCTGAACTAGGATGGCCCTAAAACGAGCACGAGGCCCACTAATTTTTATTATAAGAAAGTCTATGGGAAAATTTTTAACTTTCAGAGGCTGTAACTTTTTTCTCCTAAGAGACTGGCAAATGTTTCATTGTTTTCACCATTCTATATTATTTTTTTAGAAGTATATCTGTGATTTCAAAAAACAAAAAATTTTTTTTTTTTTTTTAATAACAAATCCTATGGGGTTTTTTACAACTTTGAGAGGCTGTAACTTTTTTTCCTAAGCAGAGCGACGATTTTCGTTTTCACTATTCTTTATTATTATTTTTTTTAGAGTGTGCCCTGTGATTTTCATAAAAATCGGGGGGTGACAACCCTCTGGGTAACAATTACCATATATATATATATATATATAAAATATTGCTTATAAAACTTTTAATTTCACAATTTTTTGTTAGCAATATTTGACAGAGTTGCTTCTAGGAATATAAAAACATTGATCAATTTTTTAAAAAATATTGAAGTTTTTATAATATGTTGAACTCAACTATGACCTTAACTTCCCCCCCCCCCCCACTTAAATATATGGGTCAAGGCATTTTCATTTTTTTTATTTATTATATTTTTTAAGTCTAACATCGATTTTTATAAAAATCGGTGATGAGGCAGTTCTGCTCTATTATCTATAATTTTAATACAGTAATTAATCTATTTGCAAATAATTTTTCATGTCAGATACTATAAATGGTCCATATATTTATCGAAAATACAGCTACGGGAGGATTAAACTAGGCTTGATGAAAACACCAGAGAAAAGTATTAGCTTACATTCGAGAATTAGCAAGAATATCTAAACACAACCTAAGGATATTGCTACGAAACGAAATCTAAATAACCCAGTTTACTACAATAAAAAAAATCTTTCACAGGCTTATTAGATAGCCTAGTCCGGGTACTGTCACATTACAATCTATTGTTGCTTGACTAGACCTTTTATAAACAAGATATAAAAACTCATAAAATTTTCTTAATAAAGCCAACATTGAACAGAATTCCGCAAACGCTTATATAAAAATTGCAGGTTTAACATAATATTTACCCTTATATTTACCTATCTTATTTGAATATAGCTACATCCTCACTCTTGGCCCAACCTACACATAAACAATTTTCAGTTTGTTGTTTATTGTCATTTTGTAAGCAGAACCAACAACATACGACTATAGTTCTATCTAATACAAAATAGTGAGTTTAGTCATTAGTGACAATATCCACGTCTATGAAGAGGACCAAAAATTGATTCAGATAAGGTTAAATAGTTATATATTATATATATATATATATAATGCTTATATATAGATATAATTAATATATATATATATATATATATTATTATATATTATATATATATATATATATTATTATAATATTGATATATATATATATATATATATATTATATATATATATATATATATTAATTATATATTATAATATATTATATATATATATATATATATATTATATATATATATAAAATACTATATAATATATATTATATATATATAATATATAATATATATATATATATATATATATATAATATAATATATATTAATATATATATAGTATAAATATATATATACTATATACGTAATATATATATATAATATATTTATATATATATATATATATATATATATATATATATATATATATATATATATATATATATATATATATATATAATATATATTATATATAATTAGAAATATTTTATTCCTGTATTAAACCTTACATATGTTGTTATATAACTATTTTAATTGAATTGGGTCTTTTAAAATGCTTACAGATTTAGAGTATTCTTTGATATCCCACTGTTTTTGGAGACTTTTTGCTTTTAGCGATATATTTTTAGTTAGTTAGGCAATACCCAAGGGCGTGGGTTTTAAAAAAATATACAGCTTGATAATTAAGCGTCGCGCAGAGCAGATTGCTGTTAGAACTAGGTATTTAAAATGTAGCCATGAGCTATTACAGTGAATTTATTTATAAAGTTGGCTCCTATATTTACTTAAAATTATGAAGTCTATAAACAAGTAAAGTATTCTTTTGCCTTTAAACTTAAATAATATTATTAGTCTTGGGTTCTGAACAATCTCCTTTTTATTAAAAGAGTAAACAGTGCCCAACATAAATTAGGTCAGGTGTACTACTTCCTTTTGTTCTATTTTACCCTTATACTCTCCTACTCTATCTCACTAAACCTGATTTTAGTTTGGGACAAGCTCTTTGTCCGGAACATTGTTTAGGCCATAAGCTAAGAATATTGCAACTACGTATCTATATTTACTATTATTAGCCTTCAATTCAAAGGCACACATCAAGTAATAATTTACTTTGAAATTTCGCAACTGTCTTTAAAATTATATTATAAACATTAGGTGAGTAATTATTTGATTCTTTAACATATTTTATTTTAAATTAAGATAGAAATTCTCATTTTAGGAATGAGCAGTTCACTAACTGTTCTGATTGCAAATTAGAAATATTCTGCCAAGAATAATTTCTTATAACTTTCAAAGTAAATTATTAGAGGACTTCTATTTTAATTATTTATATTAGCTTATGCTATTTGAATCTTATTACTCACCATATAGTTTATTAAATTTTACTTATTACTTGGAGTATGTAGCCTAAATTTGAAGTTGGCTTGTAACGTAGTTATTTGTGTAAGATTATAATCACATTGTTTTAAATTTGTTTGTTTTGCAATATGGAAATTATAAAAATTGTTTTAGGGGTGCAAGCGAAGAATCTGTTCCCTCTGTTGAAATTGATATAAAATACTCTTCTGTTATAAGCCTATTCAATTGCAAAGTGTTCCCTAAACAAATAGAAATTTGTGTTATTACTTAAATTAGGTGCTTATAGCCTACATATGTTAAATTTATTTTGATTAAAATTAAAACTCTGGTGCCTAATGAAAGTCTGATAGCCTATAAGATTGAGCTCACGCTATGTTTGTTTGCCGAATAGGCTATTATTGACCTGCTCGGTATGGGTATAGTTCTACTCTTTTTAGTAAGTGCTAGGGCATTAATGCATCTCATTTGGTTTGAACATTAAAGTAAATGGGAATAAAGTCTTGTACGCCAAAATTGTATGGTTGGAAAAAAAAAAAGTTAAGCTGGCATCCTGTAATTAAGGATTTGCTCTTGAGGCTGCATGTATTTTGGATTGTCCCAAACTGTCTCTTATGGGTGTATGCACGCTTATAATAATTCCTGTTATATATTAAAGTTCTTTGATTAAACAAGCCCATTCAAGATTTGGCAACTTTTCTGCTGAGCTGACGTATACGATAGGCCTGCTTAAGTTTTACCGCTTATCTTATTTTGAAGACATTTAATTTAAAGTTTTACTAATATTTGTTATTGTTAGAATTACACTTTGTATTTGGGCCTAATAATAAATTTGTGCTGTGATTTTCTAAGAATCGGTAGTGGGACACTTCTGCTCTACTATTACCGAACATTTTCGGCTTGTTCATTGAGGCATATTTTTATATCTGTAAACATTGCTCTTTATGTATTTAGGCTTATTTAAATTTTTAATTAAATTAATTACATTAAATTAAAACGTGCGATAGGCTGATGCTATATTTTTTTTGCTTTAATTTTATTAGGACAATTGTCATCTGACATTTTTCCGCTTTAAAAAATTGCTTTAATTTGCTTTAGGCCTGCTATCCTTGGGTAGTGGTCCTCCTTTTAAAAATATTGTAGATTGAATAATTTTACCTACATTCTTGAGTTTTACAATTTTAATTCTGGTTTAGGCTTTGAGCTATGCTCAACTTGATTGATTTTACTCATATAAAATTGCCTTACACAGCTTGTTAAAAAAAAAAAAATTGTTTTATTTATGAATATTTGATTAGACACACTGGTATTTTGAAATAGTTACTACATAGTTTGTGTAATTAACTCTGTGTGTTTTTCACATTTGTATTAATTTGGCCTTTGGCTTTTAAATATTTGCATGACCTTACATATATGTTTGGTCCTTCATATTTGACCTGTTGGTTTTAAACTTTTGCACAAAATTTTACACTTATTTGGCATATTTTGGAATAAAAATTCCTTTATAAATTTAACTTACGTACATTACATGTGTTTTTTAAATATTGACAACTATTGGCCATTGGCTTTTAAACGTCTACATTAACCTTTTGCATATGTGTAGTCCCTTTATATTATTGATTTTTTGATTTTTTTGATTTTTTTATATTTTTTTTTATTATTTTTATTTTTTTTGTATATTTAAGTAATTTAACTTCAAACGAAATAAAAAATTAAAATAAAACTATATATTATGAAGTTTTTAATATATATTTTTTTCAATTTTCAACAAACTATTGGCAATGTAACCCGTAAGTCTGTAACATTCTTTAGTGCTGCTGTTTCATTGTTTCCATTGTAAGATTTTGAACCCAGAGCTAGGGTCTAGGGATAAAAATTGAAAATTAATGCCAGATGCAGACTAATTATATATATTGTTTTTGTATAATGTCGTATAATAGATATTTTAGGCCAGTATTTGAATATTGTCTACAATTTTAGCACCCTTATTAAAAAAGAAGGATATGCTGAAGAGGGCGCAACGTAAGCAACGAGGAGGTAGATTTTTGCCTTTGAGGATGAATAGGCTTGAAGTTGTCTAGATAGGCCCATGCGGCTTCTTAATATCATTATTATTTATTATGATTATGGGTTGACTGGGACATATCTAGAGGGTCCAATGCAGCTTCTTAATTATAATTTTTATTGGTTGAAACTGGGACAGTCTAAAAAAGACCATGCGGCTTCTCAAGTATTATTATTATTTGTTTATTATGAGTTGACTGGGACATTTTAGAGGGTCCAATGCGAAACCTTCTTATAATATTATTTTTTAATTTATTAATATTATTGTTGACTGGGACAGGTCTAGATAGGCCGCCTATGCGGCTTCTTAAGTATTATTCTTATTTATTATTTGATATTTATTATGATTTGATGACGGACATTCTAGAGGGGCCAATACGCGGCTTCTTAATATTAATTTTTATTGTGTTGACTGGGACAGTCTAAAAAAACCATGCGGCTTCTTAATATTATTCTTAATTATTATGAGTTGACTGGGACATTTTAGATGGCGTCAATGCGGCTTCTTAATTATTATTTTTAATTATTAATATATATATTATTATTGGTTGACTGGGACAGTCTAGATAGGCTTATGCTGCTTCTTAAGTATTATTCTTATTTATTATTTATTATGGGTTGACTGGAACATTCTAGAGGGGCAATGTGGCTTCTTTAATTATAATTTTTATTGGTTGACTGGGGACAGTCTGAAATGGAGCGTGGTTCTTCTTGTATTATTCATTTTATTATGGGTTGACTGGGGACATTCTAGAGAGGTTAATGCAGCTTCTTATTTATTTTCAGAATAATAATTAGGAAGCTTCATGAACCTCTCTAGAATGTCCAGTCAATCCATTATAATTAATAATAATACTTAAGAAGCGGCATGGTCCTTTTTAGACTGTCCCAGTCAAACCAATAAAAATTATAATTAAAGAATTCCGCAGTTGGCCTGTTTTTTTTTCCTCCGTAAAAAAGGGGGGGAAAATTTATTTTATCCAACTGTCGTCAATTTTAATGGAGTGAATAAATAGAGGTAAATTGACTAAATTCGTTAAAATAAAAAATAATAAATAAGAATTAAATAATACTTAATAAGCCGTATTGGCCTATCTAGCCTGTCCCAGTCAACCAATAATTAATTAATAATTAAAAATAATAAATAAAGTCACATAATCCCTTTAAAATGTCCCAGTCAACTCATTATAAATAAGAATAATGCTTAAGAAGCGCATGGTCCTTTTTTGACTGTCCCAGTCGACAATAAAAAAAAATTATTAATTGAGAAGCCGCATTGGCCCCTCTAGGATGTCCCAGTCAAAACCATAAAAAATAAGAATTAGGAAGAATTTTTAGCAACTAATTTTGGAGTTAATCAGGAAGATTTATAATTAAGAAGCCAATTGGCCTACCTACACTGTCCCAGATCAACCAACAATAATTAATAATTAAGAATAATATTAAAAAGTCGCATTGGGCCCTCTTTAAAATGTCCCAGTCAATCCATAATAATTAATAAATAAGATAATAATTCAGAAGCCGCATGGGCCTATCTGACTGTCCCAGTCAACATAATAATGAATAATTAAGAATATTATATTCTTAATATTTATTATGGGTTGACTGGACAGTCTAGATAGGCCCATGCGGCTTCTGAATTATTACTCTTATTGATTAAATTTTTGATTAGGTGACTGGACAGTCTAAAGGTAGGCAGATGAGGCTTCTTAATTATAAATACTATTCATTAATATACATTAATTATTATTAAAAAATTATTTCTTAATTCTAAAATTTTATGGATTGACTGGGACATTCATAAGAGGGGACAATGCGGTTCTCATTAGTTATTCTTAGTTGGCTTGACTGGAAAGTCTAAAAGGACCATGCGGCGGCTTAAGATTATTGTTATTTATTTTGAGTTGACTGAGACATTTTAGATTTACAAATTGCTTCTTTAATTATTATTTTTAATATTAATTATTATTGGTTGATTGGGACAGTCAAGATAGGCCCATGCTGCTTTTTAAAGTTATTATTTTTTATTTATTATTTATTAATGGGTTGACGGGGGACATCTAGAGAGGCCCAATGCGGCTTCTTTTGATTATTATTTTTTTTTGGTTGACTGGAAAGTCTAAAAAGGACCATGCTTGCTTCTTTAAGTATTATTCTTATTTATGTTTATGAGTTGACGGAACATTCTAGAGGTGTCATTGCGGCTTCTTAATTATTATTTTTAATATTAATTATATATTGTTGACTGGGACAGGGCTAGATAGGCCCATAACGTCTTCTTAAGTAGTATTCTTATTTATTATTTATTTAAATGGGGTTGACTGGGACATCCTAGAGGGGTCAATGGCTTCTTAAGTATTAATTTTTATTGTTGACTGGACAGTCTAAATATTACCATGCGGCTTTTTAAGTATTGTTCTTATATTTATGGGTTAACTGGAACATTCTAGAGGGGTTCATGCAGCTTCTTAATTATTATTCTTAGATTATTATTATTATGGGTTGACTGGGACAGTTAAGATAGGCCCATGCGGCTTCTGAATTATTATCTTATTTATTAATTATAATGATTGACTGGGGACATTCTAGAGGGCCAATCGGCTTTTAATTATTATTCTTAATTATTAATTATTGTGGGTGACTGGGACAGTTTAGGTAGGCCCCCTGTGGCTTATTTAATTATAATAAACTTAAAGCATTATTATTATTAATACATTAATTATTATTAAAAGATTATTCTTAATTCTTAATTTTTATGGGTTGAATGGGACACTTCTAGATTGTATTCTGCGTCTTCTTACTGTCTCGTATATAATATAATATAATATTATATATATATATATAATACTATATATATATATATATATATATTATATAATATATTATTATATATATATATATATATATATATATAGATATATATATATATATAAATATATATATAATATATATATATATATATATATATATATATATATATATATTGTTATATTATATCATAAATCATAAAAAATAAAAAAAATAAAAATATTAAATATTATATATAATAAAATTTATAATATATATATATATATTTCGCATGACGTCACCGAATCTGAAAAATTTAAACATTCATATCTATATTTTGACCTATTGGTTTTAAACTTTTATACTTATTTGGCATATTTTGGAATAAAAATTCCTTTATAAATTTAACTTACGTACATTACATGTGTTTTTTAAACATTGACAACAATTGGCCATTGGCTTTTAAACGTCTACGTTAACCTTTTGCATATGTGTAGTCCCTTTATATTATTTAGCCTATGGGCTATTAAAAATAAAAACTTATTTGATATTACATATGTTTGTTTATTTTGCATTTGGCCATCATCGGCTTCCTTTGAAAAAAAAAAATTCCTTGACCCATGTGGTCTGTTGTTGTTATATAAAAAAAAAAAAGATTTTGCTTTGAATTTCTCATTTAATTCTGGTTTAAACTGGTTGCTTATTGCACAACAGTGCCTATCAGGCCCACATCACAAACATGGTTCAAAGCTAAAATCTTACTTTAAAATTTTAAATTATTATAAATTTATCATTTTGATTTTACACATTTGCCCTTGTGGACTACTACTATATTTGAGTAATTTATTCTACCTCTCCCTGTTAATTATATTTTGAATACTTTGCTTATACTATTGTATTGGCTTGTTATATGAAGCTTAAACTTTGTAAATATGTTTGATTTGCTATAAAATTAATTTGCATGGTATGATATGAGCAATTGCATGTTGTTCTGAACTAAATGTTATGGTTTAAAAGTTGTTTGTACATTTGAAAATCATTTCCCCTTAATTTGCCTCCAGCAAATTGTTTTTTGCTGGGAGGATATTAGAAATATTTTATTCCTGTATTAAACCTTACTATGTTGCTATTAACTATTTTAAATTGAACTTGGGTCTTTTTTAAAATGCTTACAAGATTTTAGAGTATTCTTGTATCCCACTGTTTTGGAGACTTTTTGCTTTAGCGATATATTTTTAGTTAGTTAGGCAATACCCAAG
Source organism: Trachelipus rathkii (assembly GCA_015478945.1). Lineage (NCBI taxonomy): Eukaryota > Metazoa > Arthropoda > Malacostraca > Isopoda > Trachelipodidae > Trachelipus > Trachelipus rathkii. Next base: position 26,579 of record JABUQX010016913.1, on the reverse strand, counting down.
GGCGTGGGTTTTAAAAAATATTACAGCGAGAGTCGCTGACGACGCTGAGCAGATTGCTGTTAGAACTAGGTATTTAAAATGTAGCCGTGAGCTATTACAGTGAATTTATTTATAAAGTTGGCTCCTATATTTACTTAAAATTATGAAGTCTATAAACAAGTAAAGTATTCTTTTGCCTTTAAACTTAAATAATATTATTAGTCTTGGGTTCTGAACAATCTCCTTTTTATTAAAAGAGTAAACAGTGCCCAACATAAATTAGGTCAGGTGTAACTTTTCTTTTTGTTCTATTTTAACCTTATACTCTCCTACTCTATCTCACTAAACCTGATTTTAGTTTGGGACAAGCTCTTTGTCCGGAACATTGTTTAGGCCATAAGCTAAGAATATTGCAACTACGTATCTATATTTACTATTATTAGCCTTCAATTCAAAGGCACACATCAAGTAATAATTTACTTTGAAATTTCGCAACTGTCTTTAAAATTATATTATAAACATTAGGTGAGTAATTATTTGATTCTTTAACATATTTTATTTTAAATTAAGATAGAAATTCTCATTTTAGGAATGAGCAGTTCACTAACTGTTCTGATTGCAAATTAGAAATATTCTGCCAAGAATAATTTCTTATAATATATATATAATATATATATATATTATATATTAATATATATATATATATAATATATATATATATATATATATATATATATATTTAGACTATATAATAAATATATATATATATACTATATATATATATATATATATATATATATATATTATATATATTATTTATATATATATTTATATATATAATATATATATTATATATATATATATAATATTATATATATATATATAAGAATTCGGAAAATGTATCCAAACAATTCTTGTTTCACTCCATGTAGGGTTACCAGTTTTGGCGGGTTGATGTAGGAATAAAATGAAATTCTTCTTGTAAAAATATGTTCTATTCTGACTCCAAAATGAGAGGCAATACGATCCCTAAAACTAAAAACAATAACAAAAATAAATACATAATAAAAAATAAGTTTTAGGTATAAGAATAAAGAGTAGGGTATTTTGAAATGTGTTAAACAAAAATAGCCCTTATGCGGCTTGAATATAAAGACCAACTTTGAATGCGGCCGTTTGGTTAATAGGCCTTACAATATGCGAAATTTCTTAAGTTTACTAAAATAATAAAAAATTCTTCGATAGGGGGTTTTAGAATATAAGGAATACCGGCTTATGCATATCCGATATTCTAAAATCAATACATACAATAAAAGAAATGACTTATAAAGAAGTATAATAAGAGGCATTAGTTTGTAATTACATATCTATGAGGAAATTGTCCTCAATGATATGTAAGAAAAACGACATAATAAAGAATTAGCAATACACATTATCACAGTATGGTAATTACACCTTCACGCACCTTTAGGATAAATGTAAGAATCAATTTTAGTTAATAACAGAAATAATGTTGCAGCAGTTAGAGACGCTCTTGATACGTTGAGTTTAAAAATCGGAAGAGCGAACAAAGTATTAGTCACGGCTTTTGCAAAAATTGATGTTGCCAGATAACAAAAACTACTTTTATTATGTTTAAACTGCACTAACATTATATTGTTTTCAATATAAATTTACTAAATTTATATTTTAAATTTAAATTTTTACTAAAGTTATACTACAGATCAAGGACTGTCCTTGATCTGTAGTGACAGAGAGAGGTATGCCGAAACGAGAAACCCAATGCGTCATAAAAGCTGTCGCAATGGACTCCGAAGAAGCAACAGAAAGAGGAATGGCTTCGGTCCATCGAGTGAACCGGTCGATACAAGTAAGAAGGTAGCGTTTGCCATTAGAAGGAGGAAGAGGTCCTCCAATATCTATGTGAACCTTTTCAAACCTGTCACCTGGTGGTAAGAAGGAGCCAAGAGGGCTTTTAGTGTGCCTCTGGACTTTAGACCGTTGACAGGAAAGACAATTGCGTGTCCACTTCGTCACCTCGGCATTGACGCCGGGCCACACAAAGCGTGCTGAAATCAGCTTTCGCGAAGCCTCGATGCCGGGGTGAGAATGGGAATGGAGATTGAGGAAGATGTCTTTCCTGTATGAAGAAGGAACGTATGGACGAGGAGTAGAGGTTGACGTATCACATAACAACTTCCTCTTGATACCTGGGAGTGTTATCCACTCTAGTCGTAAAGAAGAAGTTAATGTGGGGTCGATGATTTCGTCCTCTTGGAGCTTTGCCATAGCTTCAAAATCTATGATTGGAATAGGAGAAATAGAGTCGATCTGGATGCGCGAAAGGGCATCGGCAGTGGTGTTATCTACCCCAGAGATATGCCGAACGTCAGTGGTGAATTGGGAGACGTATTCAAGGTGGCGTGCTTCTCTGGGAGAATGTCGTTCGTGACGGGAAATCATCGCGAACGTAAGAGGTTTGTGATCGGTTAAGATGTGAAAATCTCGACCTTCTATGAAGTACCTGAAGTGACGAGTAGTTAGGTACATTGCCAGCAACTCCCTACCGAAAGCACTATACCGAGTTTCGGCAGGTTGAAGCTTGCGAGAGAAAAAGGCTAAAGGAGACCAAACGTTATTTAAATACTGCTGCAAGACACCACCGACAGCAAAATTGGAAGCGTCGACTTGAATACGCGTTGGTGCAGAGTCCTGAGGATGGACAAGAAGTGTTGCAGCAGCTAGAGCTTCCTTTGAAGCGTCAAAAGCTTTTCTTGCCTCATCCGTCCAATCAAGAATGATGGCTGAACCCCTCTTCTTTTGTGTAATAAGGGCTGTAAGTGGACGAAGAAGTTCGGAAGCTGAACGAAGGAAACGGTGGTAAAAGTTTACCATTCCTAAGTATTGACGAAGTTACTTCTGGGTTTGAGGAAGAAGGAATGCACGAATGGCATCAACACGATCGGAGAGGGGTTTAACACCTTCAAGAGAAACAGAGTGGCCCAGGAAAGTGAGAGATGATGTACCAAATACACACTTTGCGAGATTAAGTCGCATTCCAGCATCGTTTAATCGTGCGAAAACCGCACGCAAATGATCCTGATGCTCCTCAGGAGTTGCACTTGCTACAAGAAGGTCGTCGAGATAAGCCCAGGCGAAAGGTAAGCCACGCAGTATAGTATCAATAAACCTTTGAAAAGTTTGAGCTGCACATCTCAGACCGAAGGGCATTCTAGTAAACTCAAATAATCCAAAAGGAGTAATAACAGCGTTTTTTTATGTCATCAGCAGCTAAAGGAATCTGATGATATGTCCTGACCATATCCAATTTTGAAAAGATGGTTGCGCCATCCAGACGAGAGTTGAAGGACTGAATATGCGGAACCGGGTAGCGGTCAGGTGTTGTTGAGGCATTCAGAGCCCTAAAGTCTCCACACGGTCTCCAATCACCAGAAGGTTTTGGCACCATGTGAAGAGGTGAAGCCCAAGCACTCTTAGAGGGGCGGACAATACCTAGTTCTAACATATGCTCGAACTCGGCTTGAGCCGCCTTGAGTTTGTCTGGGGGGAGACGTCTAGCACGAGCGAAAGTTGGAGGACCAGACGTCTCGATATGGTGCTGTACATCATGTTGGACAGGTAAAGAAGAAGAACAAGGATTTAAAAGATCCGGAAAATCCTTCTGTAACATATTAACAAAGGGAGAAGCGTCTGAAGAAGAACATGGGGCGATAGTAGAAATGCCTCCAAAAACAGAAGAGATCAGAGCACCCTTTGAGGACAACGTAGTGGTACCGTCTACCAAACGTTGATTGCGAATGTCCACCATGAGATTGAAATGGGACAAGAAGTCTGCCCCAATAATAGGTTGTGTAACTTTTGCCACAAGAAAAACCCATTTAAAACTCCGTCGAAGCGAGAGTTCCAAAGAGCAAAGTCGTTCACCATATACTGGAATAATTGAACCATTCGCAGCATACAGCGTATGAGTAGATAGAGGTACTGCAGAGCGCTGAGACGGATCCGGAGGGACCAAAGACAAAGATGCGCCAGTATCAATCAGAAAGTTTTGCTTTGTGATACGATCGTAAATGCGAAGCACAGTAGGAAGCGAAGTGTCAGGGTCACAAGGGGCAGTCGCTTCTGCTATCCCTTGACCTATTTGTTTTCCGAAAAAGTGCACGGAGAAGCACATTTCTTCGCTCTTGCACCGAAGAAATTATGATAGTAACAATATCCGTGAGGATAGGTATTGTCACTAGAAGCAGAAGGAGAACGACCTCGCGAGGGCGTCCTACTACGAGAAGAAGAGCGAGAACGAAATGATAGCTGCCTTAGAGTAGAAGTGACAGAAAGCAACTCGGTTTTGATCTCTGCAAGACCGATTTCCAGAGCAGAAACACGAGCATCTTGAGCAGAAGATGTCACGTGAGAGCAAGTTCCGTGAGAAAGATGAGGAGAACAAGCTTGAAAAGAGTGAGAAACCGGAGTGGAAGAGAATGTGAAGGATTGAGAAGTAGAGAAGACAGTGGTGAAAGGAGCTGTGTGGAGTGGCGGGGGTGGGGTGGTGGTGGAAGAGTAGAAGTTGCAGCAAACTTAAATGCGTTGCAGAAGCATGTGTGCGGAGCCTGCGGTCTGCTTTTTCAGCAACCACGCTCAAAGATAGGGCTGGATCGAGAGAGGCGAGTATATCTTGGGCATACAAGGGCATTTTTTGAAGAAAAAGATGCCTTAATATGGCTTCCTCTCTGGCGGAAGGAGTACTTCCAAGCAACGAAAGCATGTTAACTAACAGTTCAGAAGGACGCAAATCGCCAAGCTGCGTATCTTTCAACAATCGTTCATATTTTACCTCCTGGGAAGGGGCTAATCGCGCGATTAGTAATTCTTTAAGAGCCGTGTAAGGGGTTGTTGATACGCCTAAAGTTGGCAGGGAATCGCGAATGCGCACTAAAGTAGCTTGAGGAAGGGAATTTAATACCCTTGAATATTTATTTCTCTCCTCTTCATCCGGACGAAAGACATTCTCAGCCAATGAGAACCACAATTCTGGGTCATCTGTAAAGAATCGCTGGAGACGCAAGTTGGAAAAGTCAGAGGTGGGAGAATGCTCATCGTCGCCCGGCATGATTACAATGCAAGATCGCGACTCAAATATTGATAAATTAAAAAAAAAAAAAAAAAAATTTTTTTTTTTTTTTTAAATTTTTGAAGCTCAAAAAAAAAATGAAAAAAGATTTTTTTTTTTTTTTTTTTGTTAGTTTATAGCCTAAGGAATATTGAATAGGTATTTTTTTTTTTTGAGAAGAAAAAAAAATAAAAAAAAATTTATATATATACAGTATATAAATATATACGATTTTTTTTTTTTTTTTTTTTTTTTTTTTTTTTTCGTGTACAGGTGGGGGCACACAATTGGCAATTAGAAATGTATGCAAAAGTTATAAAATAATTAGATATCGCTTAGGCGAAAATAATAATAATAATAATAATAATAATAATAATTAATAATAATAATATAATAATAATAATAATAATAATAATAATAATAATAATAATAATAATAATAATAATAATAATAATAATAATAATAATAAAAGTGATTAGGACAAAAAATGCAATATATATTATATATATAAAAAAATATTGTCCTGTTTGCTCCAAAAAATTTCAGGGATCGCAATTTTGATTAAAGAAAGATGGCTGACGGAATTCGGAAAATGTATCCAAACAATTCTTGTTTCACTCCATGTTGGGTTACCAGTTTTGGCGGGCGATGTAGGATGTAATAAAATTCTTCTTGTAAAAATATGTTCTATTCTGACTCCAAAATGAGAGGCAATACGATCCCTAAAACTAAAAACAATAACAAAAATAAATACATAATAAAAAATAAGTTTTAGGTATAAGAATAAAGACTAGGCTATTTTGAAATGTGTTAAACAAAAATAGCCCTTATGCGGCTTGAATATAAAGACCAACTTTGAATGCGGCCGTTTGGTTAATAGGCCTTACAATATGGGAAATTTCTTAAGTTTACTAAAATAATAAAAAATTCTTCGATAGGGGGTTTTAGAATATAAGGAATACCGGCTTATGCATATCCGATATTCTAAAATCAGTACATACAATAAAAGAAATGACTTATAAAGAAGTATAATATGAGGCATTAGTTTGTAATTACATATCTATGAGGAAATTGTCCTCAATGATATGTAAGAAAAACGACATAATAAAGAATTAGCAATACACATTATCACTGTATGGTAATTACACTTTCACGCACCTTTAGGATAAATGTAAGAATCACTTTTAGTTAATAACAGAAATAATGTTGCAGCAGTTAGAGACGCTCTTGATACGTTGAGTTTAAAAATCGGAAGAGCGAACAAAGTATTAAGGCGTTTTTGATTTGGCAAGAATTCATGTTCAAACGGAAGAAATTCTACTTTTATTATGTTTAAACTGCACTAACATTATTTTGTGTTTTCAATATAAATTTACTAAATCTACATATATGTTAATACATATTAGGTTATTAAAAATGATTTTAAGACCGACTTCAATATATCATAAATATATAAATATTATATATATTATATATATATATATATATATATATATATATATATATATATATATATATATATATATATATATATATATATATATATATATATATATATATATATATATAATATATATATGGATTTGTGTAGAGATTTGAGAGAATTTGTGAGAGAATTTATCTTTTTGCAGTAAACGGAGTTCACTTGAGTCGTGAAGGTGGTGAGCTTTTCAGCACCAATTTGGAGACTTGTCTATCAAAAAAACTAGGTAAAGTTATGGGTGATGGGCTAAATCTGGATATGAATAATTATAGCAATGTTAACTGTAACAGTGGTGAGATAAACTAAACTAGTGTTGTTACAGGCTCAAATAATGATGATAGCAATAAAAGTAACAGCCTTTCGAATATCAAATGCTTTTACACAAATGCTCATAGCCTTAGAAATAAAAAAGATGAGCTGATTAGTTATACCATAAATGAGAATCTAGACATTATTTGCATAACTGAAGCATAGGTTAATGAAGAATTGTATAGAGACTCCTTTCAAGAATATGAAATATGCTGATATTCACTTTATTTATACCAGCGTAAAGGAAAAAAGGGTGGTGATGTGGCGCTTTGTGTTTAAAACAATATTCGATCTGTGTTAATGACTGACTTTAAAACTAATCATGATGATGAATATGTGTGGGTAGATATTCTTATGTACAATAAATCATATATAATAAGGGCATTTTTTGCTAGCAGTTTAGCCTACGGCGTAGCGTTGGAAATAGGAGGAGAGTTGGTTGAGGATTCTAGTTGGTTAAGGAAAAAGTCGGAATGTGGCCATATAAACGTAGCGAAATTGAATGCAGTGGTGAAAGGAATTAATTTGTGTCTGAAGTGGGGATTAAAGAATATCACAGTGATATCCGAGTAGTTACAGAGGAGTATTGTACAGCACCATGTTATAAATTTGAGGGGATATTTGGGAGGGGCTAAAGAGTTCATATCCTCCCGCATCCTACCTACCCCCCATAGGTGATGATGTAATTTCGTCGCAGACGAAGGTACGTTTGTGTGTCATCATTAAGGGGTGCCGACTCCCTTTATTGTTATATTCCCTAAGGGCATATTAGCTTTTACGGCATAATAAGGATTTTAATCCTGTGCTAACACAGTACCATGTTATAAATTTGAGGGGTATTTGGGGGTTAAAGATCTCGTATCCCTCGCATACCACCTACACCCCTAGGTGATGACGTAACTTCGTCGCAGACGAAGTTACATGTGTGCGAGTCGTCATTAAGGAGCGCCGACCCCCCCCTTTATTGTTACATGCCCTTAGGGCCTATTAGCTTTGACCGCATAATTAGGATTTTAATTCTGTGCTCACATAGAGGGGTATTGTACAGCACCATGTTGCAAATTTGAGGGGATATTTTTGGGGGATACGAGTTGGTATCCCCCATTTTTTACCCTCACTTTTGATGACGTCATATTTAGGTGGGTTAGGAAGATCATATTCCCCTGAAGCTTGGCATATATATATATATATATACTATATATATATATATATATATATATATATATATATATATATATATATATATATATATATATATATATATATATTATATATATATATTATATTATATATATATATATTAATATATTAATATATATATATATTATATATGAAGTTATGTTAGATGGTGAGCAGCGGAACAAGTGTCTGAGTTTAAATATTTAGGATATATGTTGGATGAAAGGGAAACAGATGATGCAGAGGTATAGTAGGAAAGTTGTGAATGGCAGGAGGTGGCTGGTGCAATTAAATCGGTTGGGATTGTAAAGGTATTTAAGTTCTGGAGTGAGGAGTTAACCATGAGGGTATGGTGTTACTGTGTTAATGTTATGTAGTGAGGACTATGGTCTGGAAAAAAAGAGGTAAAGAATCTAAAGTCCAATATAGTTCAGTCATGGACAATCTTAGGGCGTGTTAAGGTGTAAAAGAATTGATAAAATGAGGAAGAATGTATTAGAGAGTAGTGGTGGAAGAAGGGTAAAATTAGAGAAAATATAAAGTACGGTTGAAATGGTGTTGGTTCATGTGGAAAGGATGAATGACAGTCGGTTGGTAAGCGGATGTATAGTGGCGAGTGTGTTGGGAATCGACTGGCTGAGAGACCGAAGAAAAAGTGAATTGAGTCAGTAAATGAATGCCCGAGATAGAGAAATGTGAGTTTGGCAGAAGCGAGAATAAAGGGCATAAATAGGAGTGAATGGCGGGGTTTTGTGAAGGGGTTATGGTTGTGACCCACCTGGCTAGGGGGATGAACCCAACACTTGACGATATGCCATAGTGAGGGTCCATTGTGGGTCCCGTGAAGCTCTAAGGTGGATTTTCGTTGACTGGTCGAGTTCTCAATAATAGGTATAGAGGGGGGTAAGGCTGGGACTTTCTTTTCGATATGTGTCATGTTCTTCTACTACTTCCCTTTTCCGATGCATGTCACGCACCTTACCCCCAGTCTTGGGGAAGAAAAAGGAAGATGATATATATATATATATATATAATATATATATATATATACTATATGATATATATATATATATATATATATATATACTATAGTAATATATATATAACTATTTTATTATCTATATATGTAGATATTATATATATATATATATATATATATATATATATATATAGGTGATGACGTAACTTCGTTGTTGCATCCCCCCCGAAGGGGGATTCGCAGCCTTTAAATTTTTATATAGCCGTTATTATATGTTAGAGAGTAGGTAAAGGGTTGAAACTTTGTATGCTGATAGCAGTGATAGGTGATAACGTACATGTTATTGCATCCCCCGAAGGAAGATTCACCCTTTTAAATTTTTATATAGCCGCTATTATTCGTTAGGGAGTAGGTAAAGGGCTGAAAATTGGTGTACTTATAGGTGATGACGTAACTACGTCGCAGACGAAGTTACGTATTATAAAGATACCACTGGTTCGATATTTGAGGCGGTACTTCTTAGAGAGTAGGTAAATGGTTGAAACTTTGTATACTTACAGGTGATGACTTAACTATGTTGCAGACAAAGTTATGTATTGTAGTGGTACCACTGGTTCGATATCTGAAGAGGTACTTCTTAGCGACATTGTGTCCCGTTCATATTTCGTACACCCTCTTCATTTGAAGTAACCTCGTCGCAGACGAGGTTAGGTGACGCTACGCCCGTTGAGGGATGGGGCTGAGCCCCTAAACCTTGGAAATGGTCGCAGAAGGATGAAAGATAGTATAAATCTTTCTTAAGATGTAGCCTCGTCGCAGACGAGGTTACATAACGCTACGACCATTGAGGGATTGAACTGAGCCCTTAAACCTTGGAAATGGTCGTAGAAGGATGAAGTTGGTATACCTTCTTCATCTGAGGTAACCTCAACACAGACGAGATAACGTGACGCTACGCCCATTGAGGTATGGGGCTGAGCCATTAACCCTGGGAAATGGCCCTAGAAGGCTAAAAGGATGAAATTTGGTATACCCTCCTCATAAGAGGTAACCTCGTCGCATACGGGGTTACGTGTCGCTACGTCCGTCGTGTGATGAGGCTGAGCCCCAAAACCTTTGAAATGTTCAAAACTTGCTTTAGACTTGTCTAATGTATGCTACATCAATGCTGGGTATCGGAGCGTGTGAAGGTCACCACGAAAGCGGAAGTGCGCTCACCCGCAGGCGCAACCCAGCGCGTGCGCCCGCAGGGGCAATTTACCCGCGTAAATATACGTATTTTTATTAAAAATATCAATTGATCAAACCACACACCCTACCCCTCCCTGTCATCTGTGATCTATTGATTAAGCGATTAATTGATATTTGATCGCATTTTGCATAAACTTGGGTGAAAATAACTACATTTCATGCAAAATATTATAAAACATTTAATGTTTTTTATTAAAATAATCCATTAATCAATAAATCATTCGTTATCTAATAAGTCCTTAACAATAATCATTCGATCAAAACCGCGATAGAGTCAACAGACGAGTTTATTGAGCAAGTGATTAATTAACAACTATGCTTCCAAAAAGACAAGAGCATTGCATAAGTATTCATTATTATTAGAAACATTTAATGTTTTATGGTATTATTATTATTATTAAAATATCAATCACACACTTTGTGTCGAAGCATAAAAACGGTCTTCATGGCCGGATTATTATTTTCTTTCATTATTTCTTTAGGTATATTGTGATGCGTTAAAATAACAACGACACTTACTGTGAAAACGTCTGAGGCTGAAAACCTACGAGTGGCACTTGCTATACAAGAGTCTCGCCACACGCTGCCCTCGTTTCGCTCTCAGTATTCAGCTGTGATTTTTCACCATGGTTAATGTATACATGCAAAACCAAGAATCGTTAGAATTTGGATCTCCCAATAACTTTAATATTCAATGTAAAAATCTGTCTTATATGAAAATGGGCATACAATTCTGGGAATTAGAGAAAGGACCCTGATGTACTACTTTGATGTTAGCAGATGTAGCATGAATAAAAGACTAAAAGCCGGCTTTGAACACCTAAGAAGCAAGCGCAATGAAATACTATCAGTGTAACCACCTAGAAGCTAAGTAATAAGAAGTGCCCACTTAATGGACACGAATAGTGCGAGGTCAATCATATAATATTATTAAGCGAGACAACGATAAAACAGTATAAATATGACCATAATATTTATCCTGATATCCATCCAATTGGAATATGATAAAAAAGGTAAGAGAGGATTAAAAGATTTGAAAAAGACTATATGCTTTGACGTGTAGAATATGGCAACTTGCAACGAAAGAAAGAACGATCTAGAGAAAGGAGTTTTCATGATCCAATCATTTTGAAATAATAGTGGAAATCAATCCTGTCAGGAAATCAGATTAATTTTTGATGATAGATCGTAACTGGTACAGTAGGTTATGCATGCTATGTCAGGTTATAAAAATTAAGTCAAGCCTTGCAGGAGATTGAAATCACTATGAAGTAATTGTATGTAACTTATTTTCTCTAAATATTTTTTTGCATTTTTTTATTTTATTTATTTCTTCTCTCTATTATTCTTTCATATATTTTACTATATATTTTTCCCTAATAATGGTGGGAGTAAAGGTGCAGCGACGGGCAATCGGATAAAAGAAAATAAGCTGAGTAGCTTAGAAGAAACATTACACAAGTCGGATAAAGATAGAAGTCCCAGCTCATTATATTATCGCATATCCCCTCTAAGATCACATATTTATTAGTTGGTAACTACATCCGCTCTAAGTCATGATAATAAATTATCACCATACTAAACTTCATTGGTATGACAAGTCGATATGTGGTACATAATAGTCTCACCATGTGACTTAAGAATCTTTTTCTTATATGATATATATAAATTATAGTGATTATATCGTGCCCCTACATGGTTCTGTCACATAAACAATACCCTCCCCCCTATATATGCACCACCATTCACTATGATTATACACCTTTCTTCTCGCCTCTACCAACTCACACATTTCTCTCCTTCAAAGATTCGTTTTACTGACTCAATCCACTTTTTCATTCGGTTCTCCTCTAAGCCTTTTCTTCGGTTTCCCAACACACTCGCCATCATATATTATATACTCATATCGCTTATAACCATACCGACTTATCATTTTCACCTTGCCATAGGACCAAACATGCTTCATAAACATATCATTGCATATATTACATAACTCAGTTTTACCCCATGGATCTTCACAATCGCACTACGCTAACTCTATTGCTTAAATACGTTCAATTCCTCTCATTCATCACTATATTCATTCTCATCACCTAGCCAACAACCCACTAAGTATAGTTTGTTACTACATCACTGAACCACATTGAACTTAACTTAGATCTTCATACTTTCTCTATTCCAGACCATAGTCTACTATCCCTATTACAATAAGACACATATAATAACGGTATACATAAAACATTTTACTACCTCATTAGTATATAACCTCACTAGCTACACTCTAAAGACTATAAGTCACTATCATTACATATCTATTACCTATAGCTAGTAGCTATATTAATTTGTACACCAGCCACCTTTACTCATAGCGACAAAATTACACAAACTTCCTGTTATCATACAATTACTGACATACGTCCGTTCTCCACCTTCTTCATTCTCAAACATATGATACACTACTAAATAGTTTAATAAACTCAGGACACTAATGTATCCAGTGACTGCTCACCTATCTATTCATAAACTTCAGCACTGAGTAGAGTGTATCCTCACGTCATCTAAACCATAACTATTACTCTTTATCCACGTCTTACTTTCCATAAGCCTCACTCCTTTTAACACACCTTGCCAAATCTCTATCCATCTACAAATACCTCTCAAACTAGCTTTTTATGTATATTTGGGTAAAATTGATGAAACTTCAAATTGTTCTTTTGTTTTAAGGATAACGTTTATATTTTTAATGCAGTCATTCAATTATAAATATATATATATTATTTAATAGAGCTAATATCGTTATTAGGAGTCATAGATGAGTATAATATTAATACTATAATATAATATATTAATTATAATATATATATATTATTATATAATATAATATATATAGTATATACTATAAATAATATATTATATATATCTTATTAAAATAATGTACTAATATTAAACCTAATCATTTAGTATATTTAATAAGTTATTAAAAATATACGAAACTATTCAACCTTATTAGAGGTCTAATGAAAAGATATTAAAATATATAGTAATATAATATTATGACTCTCAAGACTGCAATAGTTATATAGTATATCTATTAAAAGTCTAATCATGATATCATATAACGATATTAATCATTAAGCTCAATCATTTTCGATTACTTATATGTGTCACACTTCATGTTATCTTATACTGATAGTATTTCCAACTGTTTCTTAGTAAATTGCTATATATGTATAAGAAATATAATGGTGTAACATCATCAGAAATATCTCATATATATATATATATAAAATATATATTTGAACATAAAAAAAAAATAATAATAAATAATAAATATAAATAATTCGATATATATAATATATAAACTGGAATTTTCATTGCATACGTATATGAGTAGACGTATAATTGTATAATATTTTACTGATACACATATAGTGTCTAGACTTCGTTCCAATACACATATAATTAATATAATTGAGTAGATAATTATAAGAGATATATTGATATTAGATGAAATATATTAAAAGATGAAAATATTTTTCATTCACCATTTACATTATTTATTATAACTATTATTTAGATCTTTGTTAAAAAACTGCGATGAAGTTCATTTTAAAATTGTACAATTCACTTATCTATGTCTCATAAAGATGCATATTAACAATAAAAGAAAATAAAGAATCCCGATATATATATAATTATACATTGTTAAAACTGTTGGAATCACGAAGCATTTCCGATTTGAAAATCTGCTGTTGTATGATTCCGAAGCTT
>JABUQX010016912.1:0-51499 GCA_015478945.1 Trachelipus rathkii | reverse complement strand
CTTATTAATAATATATATATATATAATATATATAATATATATTATAATATATATTATATAATATATATATATATATATATAGAATATATATATATATATATATTCTTCCTCCCAGGAAGGATTCTTCCTCAGCCGCGCAAGCCTCTTTCTCCAGACGTCCCTCTCCTGCACTTTTCCTCTTCTCTTCAGCTCTCATTTGGTAGCTGACATCTTTCAGAGAGTCCTCACCGATTTCGCCCATCTTCTTTTCGGTTTGCCCCTTGTCTGTCTGCCTGTTCCATTCCCATCTTCTTGTCTTCATCTCTCCAGCTTCATTTCTCCATGTCCCCACCATCTCAATCTACTATCATCTTCTTCATCTTGTCACCCATTCTTCTCTAATTAAACTTCTCTTATTCTGTCTCTCCGACTCTTTCCAATCAGTTCTTTATATCCTCATCTCCGCCGTTTATTCTACTCTCCTCTCGTCTCGTTGTTGTCCATGTTTCCTCTCAGCAGTGTCGGAGTCAGTATTCTGTTAAAAATCACTTTTTACCTTTATCAGATGTTTCTGTTTCTCTATATACCGCTTCATAACTAATCCATACTTGTCCATTCTTCGCATAATCTTTTCTCCACTTCCCCTTTTGTTAAAACATCCTACGAGATAATTTCAGTTATTACCGGGCTTCACCTCTTCTCGCACCATCATCTTATCCTCTTCATTTTCCTCGTTACTGTAATTCCGTCTTCTGTATGGTTCATCTTATCCTGCTTCTCAACTTCCGCAATCACCACCACTTCTCGAATCACTCCTCTCTCGCTCCAACAGCAGATCTTCTATATGCCATTATGTTCCTCCTTCAAATCCAGGCCCTTTCCTCCTAATCACAGTCTAAATATAATATAAACAGCAGGGGAACATAAACATCCCTGCTCACTCCTTTTACTCAAACATCTATCTTCTCCACTAGTTCTACTTACGCTTCATTTGTCTCCATACTTTTCTTGACTTCTTAATTCCTTCACTCCATACTTCCTCCATAGCTCTCCAGAGCTTTTTCTTGGCACCGAATCAATGCTTTTGCCGTCGTGAGGCTAAAAGATCTTCCATATTCCAGCATCTTCTCCGAGAACATTCTCAGTGTGAATAAGAGTCCGTCGTTCCTTTTCCCCTTCTATACCCGTAATGCTTTAGAGTCTTGCTCTAACTATCTCTCAACCTCCTTCAATAATCTTTTAAAATTTTCGTCAAGTCATCCATGAGAGTACCCTATAATTGTTAAGCTTCGCATCTCCTTTACTTAGAATCGGGTAGTATTATTGCTGCACATCTTCGGGCACCTTCCTCTCTCAACACTTGGTTCATTCGAACGATATCTCCCTTCAGCTCTTCTCGTCCTTCCACACAACTCCAAACCAACTCCATCTTCCTGGAGCGACCCTTCTCATCCTTTTTGTCTCTTCATATTCTCCACCGTTACTCTCTCGGCCTCCTCCTCGTCCTCCCCCTCATCTGATCGCTTCTCTCTTGTTCTCTTATTCTACTTTTAGCAGATCTCATAGTATTAGTCCATCTATCCATATGAATGAGCACAAAAGTTTACTCTTCATCACGGGATCAACACTGGAACTCCGCGTTGCTGGTAACAGTAACCGGCGCTTATCCACTAAGCGATCCACGTCCCCAAAAAAAACGCTTCAAACGGTGTTTTTAAAGCACCCGGTTTCTCATCCCATAATTCTATACCCAAACCTATATATATATAATATATATATATATATAATATATATTAATATTATATATATATATAAATATATAATATTAGAATATAATAAGTTATATAATAATATTATATAATATAAATTATATAATAATATATATATATATATATATATATATATATATATATATATATATATATATAATAATTATATTAGATATATATATTATATATATATATATAATATATATATATATATTATATAATATATATAAATATATTATATATATATATAATATATATAAGAGTAAAATAATATATTATATATAATATAATATATATAGTTATATATATATATATATATATAATATATAATATAATATATATATATATATGCGTACATTATATAATATATATATATATATAATATATATTTATATATATGAATATATATTATATTATATATATAATAATAGATTTATTTTGGTGGTACATTATTTATATATATAATTATTATATAATATATATAGATATATATATATATAATATATATATATATATAATATATATATTAATATATATATATAATATATATTAATTAGTAGCTTCATAATAGATATGTGGCTTTCTTATGATGAAGACCACTAAACCACTGCTCAATTTTTCATTAAATTCGATAGTTTATTGTTGTAATATTTAATTTAATATAAATGATTTCATTAAAATGAAATAAAATTTTATTGTAAAACCAATATTGTATAGTTCTAATAAACATAAAAACGTTGTTCGGATAGAAAAAACACATATGCAGCATAAAAAAACAAAAAAACAAAACAAAAAGGTAACCTCATCTAACCAAAAAATCCAAATTGCTTAATGGAAGGAGTTTTTCATCAATCTTGAAGATGACTGTGTGTTGCATATTTAATATTTCAATACTTTGCTTCTATATTAAATATCGATATGATATAGGGAGTGTAAATGAGAGGGAAAAATAAAAGCACAATTCACGTAATAATATTCATTCTCGAATGCCTCTCTGTGAAAAGTTACCACAAGTTTGAGAACCACAACTCTAGACCAGCGGTACTTAATAAGTGATCCGCGAACTAAAAGGGTTCGAGTGGTTTTCAAAGGCGCTCCAGTGAAGGCTTGAAGAAAGGTTATGTTAATTTGTAGTTAAAATAGTAAGGAAAAAGTATGAGGGTTTGGAGAGAGAGAGAGAGAGAGAGAGAGAGAGAGAGAGAGAGAGAGAGAGAGAGAGAGAGAGAGAGAGAGAGAGAGAGAGAGAGAGAGAGAAGAGAGAGAGAGAGAGAGAGAATAGAAAATTTCAGTTAATAATTATAATATAATATGATAATATGACAATGTAAATGAAATACTGCACCAGCCTTTTCATTTATTATAAATTTATGAATTTTATATGTTCCTTTCCCTCCAAATATTCCGGAGAAACAATATATAAATATTTGATGCATTTTTGGGTTTCAAATTTCGACTTAAGTATTGTTGGTCCATGGAAATAAAAGATTTTTAAAAGGGAAAAAGTCATTTGTCATCAAAAGATGTCTACTAGAGGGGTCCACGGCATGAAAAGATAGTTAATGATGGTCCATAGTAAGGACAAGAAAAAAACCGCTTGTCTTGTATTTTATTGTTAATTAAAACTAGGTTAGAAAATAAATATTATTAAAAAAATCCAAACTTTTCGATTGCTATTTTTGTAAATTTTTTCAAACCCAAATTTAAATAGTCCCTAAAAATGAATGTTAACAGAATCACTTGAAAACAATCTCTTGCCTAAAGCTTAGTAAATAACAAATGCAAATACTCATTTCAACATCGTTAATAATTTTCATTCAGTTAATAATTAAATATCTAACATTTCATAATGTTGGGGTAAAAATAAATGATGGATTAAATGGGATAAAACTGATACGATATTTTTTTAAAATGTTTTACCGAAGTATTTAACATTATTAAGTACATAAACATTATTCATGTAAATAGTGATAAAAAGTATTAATACCCTTTTCTAATGTACTGAAAATTCCGATAAAGAGAAAGAAATAAAGGATGTGCTGTATAGTCAGGTGCTTTCGCGCTCGATTTACAGTATTTCCTCTTATTATCTATAATATTATTAGTATATTAATATATATTATATTATTATATATATTATATTATATAATATATAATATATTATATATAATAGTATATATATATATATATATATTTATATATTATATATATTATTATATATATAATATATTAATTAATATAGTAATATATATATATATATTATATAAATCATATATATATATATATATAATATTTATATATATATATAATTATATATATATATATTATATTAATACTAATATAATATATTTATATATATATATATATATATTATATATTTATAATAATATATTTATTATATAATATTAATATATATATATTATATATATATATATATAATAATATAATATATTATATAATATATATAAAGAAAATTGCCCTTAATTAAGGTGTAATTTTATGATAATTTTTGACACTTCAACAGTATAATTACAAAAAGCACTTAACTATAATAACATAATTGCAGGCAGCTTTATCCATTACACGGGGGGGGGGGGGAAGACCTTATTGCAAAGGATGTATTCTTCCTTGTTTAGATCGCTTTTAGTAGTCTAGTTGTTTGATGTCTTGATGGTTGTAAATATGGAGGGTTTAGCATCTGAATATAGTCCAATTTTTTTTCTCGGTTTGCTGAGTTATTAATATTTGAATACAAAGATCGAGTATTTCGATGTTAGTGTGGTGATGTCTATGCATTGCAAGTGATTGATATTTATATGGCAGCTCATTGCAATGAAGTAGGCAAATTAACTACTGCAAGGGTTTGCCTAAGTTCTCTTTCAATTTTCTTATATAATTCCATTGATTTTGCCAGTGTTGTTTTTGTTCCATCGCAAATAACACCTTCAACAGTTTCCACAAAGTTTGTTTCAACAATAACTGACATTATCTCCTTTGATGTATTGCTTTATTTCATGTAGGGGTATATTGGGAACAGGTAAGAAGGAGGAGGGTGTCTTTATTGGGGGGTTTGTGCTGTAAAATCTTTTTTTGGCTTTTAAGTATGCTTTCGTTATGAAATAATCTGGATATAGAAGGAATGTGAAAGTTCTGAGTATGTTCTGTGTTTCTTTTTGCAAAAACGGGGGAGAGCATATGCGGAGGGCCCGGAGATATAGAGAGGATAGGACTGCCAGTTTTGTATTTCTTGAGTGGTTGGATAACCAGTGTATATAGTTGGGTGAAAAGGTCGGTTTTCTGTAGATACTATAGAGTACCTGGGGATTGTTTTGCCATATAACTAACGTATCAAGAAAGGGTAATGTGTCATTGGATGATTCCTCTATTGTAAATTGGACGGATGGATGTATATTGTTTATAAGGGTGAGGACGTCTTGCGGATTGATGCTATGGGGCAACGCGACGAAAATGCCATCAACATATCTGAGCCATGTGTTATTGTTTAGAAGAGGATATGGTAAAATGTGATAGCATTCAGTGAGCTCCATATAAATATTACTGAGGATTGGGGAAAGGGGTGAGCCCATGCTGAGACCGGAGGTTTGTTTATAGAAGTGACCGTTGAAGTGGAAAAAGTTGTGCTGTAGTGAAAGGTTGATGAGTTCTTTTATGAGTTGAAAGGGGAAGGGGAGATCAATGCTATTTTCAGTGATGAATCTTTCTAGGGGATAAGGTACTGGTGCGAGAAATGAAATCATCCGAATTCTTTAAGTGGGAGGTGGATATATTATTTATAAGTGGTTTCAGTTGCTGCGCTAACCATGATGATAATTTGTAAGTTGTACTATTAATATTTGAGATAATGGGACGTAGGGGGATGACCCAATTCTACGGGACCCGTAGAATTGTGAGGGGAAATTTATGTACGATTGTAGGTTGGTGATTAGTGGTTTATGTTCTTTTAATATATGTTTAGGGAGGAATTAAATTTGTTTTGGGATGTTTTTGTGGGATCCTTGTTTAATAGTGTGTAGGTATTATTGTCTGTTAGGAGGGCATTTGATTTTTCTATATAGGTATCTTTGTCCATTATTACAATTTGATTTCCTTTATCTGATCTGGTTATGGTGATATTGAGATTTGTTTTGAGATGATTGAGGGCCGAGTGAAAGATTTGGAGATGGGTATTATATTAAAAACCAAAAAAAGATTTTACAGCACAAACCCCTCAATAAAGACACCCTCCTCCTTCTTACCTGTTCCCAATATACCCCTACATGAAACAAAACAATACCTCCCAAACAACATCACTCTAATCCCATCCAACAATATTACGCTAAAAAACATATTTAGACCCCCAAATATAATGCAAATCCGTCACACAAGAAGAGTGTTCGATCACCATATCAATATCAATCACATCAATCCATCAGAAACATCACCCACATTAACCATCGCAAGATACTCGAATCATTTTATATTCAAAAAAATAATAACTACAACAAACAACCCGGAGAAACAAAATTGGACTATATAAACAACGAATGCCTAAAAACCTCCAAATATCTCAGCAACTCAATCAATACAATCACTAACCAACTAGAACAATCCTAAAAAGCGATCATAACAAGGAAAAATGCTTCCTTTGGCCTGATGAGGTCTCGTGTAACGAGATGAAAGCTTGCCTGCTAATTATGTATTATATAGTTAAGGTGCAAACTTATTTTATTAAAAAAAATAATAATAATAGTAAAAAATGTTTGGTGCTAGCTTGACCAATTGATGTCAAAAATTTTTGACCTGGCAAACTTGCAAGAATGATGAATTTAGTCAAGAATTTAAAAAAAAATTGTTTCTTTTGTTTGATTTTATTTCCAATCTTCAATGAAATGCGATTTATTATCAATTGCATAAAATTAAAATAAATGCTAACTACAATAATATAATTTTTATGTTTATAAAAAAAATTTCTTATTTATAATTTAGTTACTATGTTTTAAATTCGTAAAAACAAGCTCATGGATATAGAATATTATAAGATTTTATAATTTTTTTTTTTTTTTGCAATTTAGGAAAATGTTTGTCTGACTTATTCATTCCCCTCTGAACGATGAACAGCTGTACTTGTATGTACTATAATTTATATTAAATTATTATATAACCCCCAGACTAACTTGTTAACACCTAACTTGTATGAATATAATCATTATCAACTTTACCATTTGGCATTTTACCTTTTAAGTATATATAATAGAAATAAAGCAAAGTAAAACCGAGAAGTAAATTAAAACCACAATATTACTAATTAAAAATTGTAATAAAAATCAAAATACTTAATATGAATGCACTTATTAATATATATATAAAAAAATGTATTTTGAATATAGTTTTAACTTCCGATTTCAAAGTAAAAACGTAGAACTTTTTCATCACTTTAATCCCATTCTCACGGCTATTTATATATATATATTATTATAATATAATATATATATATATATAAATATATTATATAATATATTATTATATATATACATATATATATATATAGTATATATTATATATATAATACTATATAATATATATATTAAGCTGGGTGAAATTGGTGGGATAACCAAATGGCATTGGTGCTCCTTGGCTTCCCTGTAGTGGGACAAAAATCATTTTGCATTTACTCAATAGGCCCCAATTTAGTTTTTAAAGGTTTTGACATCGTTTTACTATTTTAATTATGCAATTTTAAATGCTTATTAAATGAAAATTGTTTTAATTAATGAGGAGCTTCTGAATAAAAAAATATTTCGATGATTGAGATAAGTCCTGTTGGCTGCAGTGTTTATTCTATTATTGCAAGACGTATCATGCATTGTGCAACAGGCATAAGAAAGCATGCAATATTCGTTAACACACCACTTGTCAAAACATACCACTGTAGGAGTTTTTAAGCCTACAAGTTCATCAAGTAGTCAACAAGATCCAGGTACTTCTAGCAAAGTAGTGGAACACCCCCCTGAATGAAGGATATACAATTAAACAGCATTTCAACAATAGAATTTGAAATGTTATAGTGAAAGTGAAGATAATAGTGAATGTCAATGATTTGATAAATATTCAAGAAATAAACAATCTTCTCTAATACAATAAAATAAAAATCATTTTCTCTCTCTTCGACATTAGCGCGTGCAAGTTTGTTATAATGGTATAGTTGAACGTGATCAATGTCAATATCCCAATGAAAAGACTGTATTGGAATGGCAATTTTGGCTTGATCAAAAAACTTCAAGACGCATGATAATAGGAAGGGACAAAGAAAGAACAGAGAAAAACAGAAACTTCAGGAAGGAAAAGAAAAGGTGACATTTTCGAATAGTAAGATAACACAAGATACCAAATGTGTAAGTTCAGTTTGAATTAATCGCAGTGAGATGATGTGCTAGAGAATCATTCTTAGAATCAGAAGAATGAGAATGTCACCCTAAAATAGAACCAGTATCCTGAGTGTGTAAAGCATTAAGAGGACAAAGTGACTCTGATGCATGTTTCATAGTTAATGCTGCGCTCAACTCGACTCTGTCACCAAAAAAACGTTTATCAATAAGTTACAACGCAAAGAAAATATGGAGAACAAACAGTCAGAGAGCATTTCTGCAACCAGAGTATGTCTGCATTGTTTCATGAAAAGATAGATTAAACACTTGTCATACTGGAGTGGGCGTAGAAAAAGTTAGAGAGAACATACGTTGACTAGTGTATTCCAGATGCAGTTGCATCGATCATCGTTAGTCCTACTCAGGAAGATTCTCGAATGTATTTAATGAAATTGGGTATTATTGAACGAACAAGATCTACAGAGATCTTAAGAGCAGTGATTTGCGATGGAACTCCTGTGAAAGAATGGAATAATCACACTGTTGGAGTTACATTTAAAAAGACCACTTCAATGGCTCATATGCATGTTGCTATTTAATGAACTGCCACTCAGAAAGTTATTTAGTGTTGTGGGAAGACAACTGGCCCATAGTCACATGAAGGACCTAACCAAATCTCAATTTGATCCTCAGGACCAAAAACCATCATTAAATCTTGCACCATTCAGCTCGTAGTTTTATTTCCTGAAACAGTTAACGAAAGAGCTATGTTGGACCACCTCATGAAACTGCTAATTATAATTGAAGTAAGGGTTAGAAGTACAAAATGCATATCATCAATCTAGTTCAAAAAGACATGTTTTTCACATGCAATCAGCTAGATTCCTTTGTTATCAGACTGTTCGATTGACGTTTCAACAAAGAATCGCAATCTGATGAATCTGAGGTTTGTCGTTCTACTAACTTCTATCCCCCATATGTCTATATCCGCGGGATCCATCCCTTCTTCAAGATGGTGCATGGAATGTAACTTTATGGTATCAAGTATCAAAAACTTTCTCCTGGGGATCAGAACATCATTTCTCCAGCTCTAAGACAACTCCAATTTTTTGTCATCAGAAAACTTGTGACTTGTGGCAGATGGAACGGTAAACCAATAGAAGTTATTCAGCAACAAATTCTCAAGCAAGAAAGAAAAAATTTCGTCCACAATGTGCAAGTTCGCGCTATAAAATGGCAGCTAAACGTCAATCTCAACGCAACTTCCTACATGAACTGATAGACTGGGGTTAACTCCTTATCACCCCCTTCTTTTGATGATATTAGTGATGATATTTGGTTAGTTAAACAGATGTATAGCTCAAAGTATCCGTGTCATTCGTTCGATGTTGAAAGAAATGTCAAAGATGTTTCGCTGTTTCTGGTAGGGTCGTTGGTCATACTTTTCGACATGGTGCTACTACAAGCCAAACATTCTCGAATCAAAATACCTTCAGTACAGACAAAAATCTGATTTTCTGAGATTTTGTACTATGCAGTTTTTAGCATGTTAGAATGTAAGGATATTTAAGATACTGATATCGCTATATATAAATATTTTTGTTTTAAATAAAAGTTAGTAAGTTGGGGTATGAAAACAAATCTCGAAGAACTTACTTTTAAACACATTTCAGTTTGTATTCTGAAGGACACCAAAATTTAAAGTGTTTCAATCTCACTACAACTTTTGTACTGTTTTCAACCCAGTGCTTAAATATATATATATATATATATATAATATATATATATTATATAATTATAATATATATATATAATATATATTATATATTTATATATAATATATATATATATATATTAATATATATATATATTATATTATATATATTATATATAATATATATATATAATATATATATATATATATATAATAATATATATATATAATTTATATATATTCTACCGTCTCTCCTTCCCAGATAAGGTATTTGCCCTGTCAGTTAGACCGCATCTTCCATCTTTCTGGCATCGAAAACAACTTGATCTCAGACATCTCCAGAAAAAATTTCTCGGCGCAATGGTTCGATGCCATTCCTTGTTAGTATACACTAAGTAGGTTTCATCACCTGTCTGTGACTTGCATCTCTTCCATTTCCTTCGAAACTCCTTCCTAGAGCTCTCTAGAAGATGTTTCTAAGAGCATAAGCCCCGATGTGTCCTTGAGTGAGTTCAAGAAGTAAGTAAAGCCGTTGCTGCCCGTCGCCTAAATCTGCGAAAAAATCTTCCTAAGAACTGGCGTGCGAAATCCATCTTCCAAATAATAATTACATCGAAATAAAGCAACTGTTTCAAAAGAACTAATTTTTATTACATTTGATGCATCACACCAATTAAAGTTAAAAATTTGTCGAAATTAATCTCAATTATTTCAATAAAAAATTTGTGTTCTATAAATGCAAGATGTTATTTTTTCATTTTCATGCTTCAAGTATACTGATTCATTAACTAATTATTCCTCTTAAGATGCAAGATGTTTTTCTGCTTATCAGATGCGTGAACTTCTCGAATTTAATCTCTCCTATTCCTCGGTCTTCTTCTTGTTTCTCTTCATTCCTTCAATTTTAATGCGATCCCAGCAAAACGTCCGAGATTCATATTCATCTATATATAATATATAAATATATATAATAGAGTAATATTAATATAATTATATATATATATATAATAAATATATTATTATATATATATATATAAAGATATATATATATTAATTATATATATATTATATAATTATATTTATATTTATTATATATATATATATTAATATTATATATATAATATATATAATATATACATATATATATTATATTATTTATTATATATATATATATATCATAAAATAATATAAATATATATATATATATTATATATATATATATAAATATTAATATATATATATATAATATATATATATATATTTATATATATATAATATATATAGTAATTGATCTGACGTGCCGAAAGTCGCATTAAAATTTGAAGGAATGAGAAGAAAACAAGAAAAAGGCCGAGGAAATAGGAGATTAAAAATTCAGAGAAAGTTCACCATTTTGATAAGAAAAACATCTTGCCATCTTAAAGAGTGTGATTGCTTAATGAATCAAGTATGCTTCAAGCAATGAAATGGAAAAATAACATCTTGCATTTAATAGAACACAAATTTTTTTATTTGAATAATTACGAATATAATAACGAACAAAAAATTTAACTTAATGATGTGATTGCATAAAATGTAACAATTAGTTCTTTCTGGGAAAACAGTTGCTTTATTTCATTAAATTATTATTTGAAGCATGGCGGTGATATTCGCACGGCCATTTTAGAAGATTTTCTTCGCAGATCTAGGCGACAGGTCTAGACCCGCCTTTAGCTTACTTGCTGAACTTACTCAAGGACCAGCATCGGAGGCTTATCGCTTAGAAGACGATCTTCTAGCAGAGCTCTAGGAGGATTCGAGAGGAATGGGAAGAAATGCTAAGTCCACTGAAAGGGAAAACCCTACTAGAGTATAACTCAAGACTGCATCGAAAACCATTGACGCCGAGAAAATTTTCTGGAGTGCTCTGAGATCAAGTGTGTTTCGATGCCAGAAAGAAGAAGATGCTGGTCTAACTGACAGGGCAAATACCCTATCTGGGAGATGGTAGACTAATATGTAATACTATATAATATATAATATATAATATATATAATATATATAATATATAGATTAGATTATATAGATATTATATATAATATATATATATATATATATATATATAAATATATATTATATATATAAAAGAATTTATATATAAAATATTATATATAGATATATAAATATATATATATAATATATATAATAATATGATAATTACAGCTGGTTGAAAAACATACAAAAAGTGTAGTGCAGATGAAAACTTATTTTGTGTCACTTCAGAACAACTGAATGTGGTTTAAAGAATTTCTTCAAGATTTGTTTTCATACCCCACCTTTACTGTGGACTTTTATTTAAAACAAAAATATATATACTCTTAATACAGTATAGCTTTAATATCCTTACATTAAATGCTAAACAACCTGCATAGTACAAATATCTCATGGAAAATCAGATTTTGTCTTTGTACTGAAAGGTATTTTTATTCAGAGAATGTGGCTGTATATTGACGCATGTTCGAGAGTGATGACCAACGACCCTACTAAAACAGCGAAAATTGTTACATTCTTTCAACATCCAACGAATGACACTGGATACTTTGTAGGAGAATTTGTTGTATTACTAAACCAATATGAACAAATAATATCTTCAGGAAGAAGGGGGGGGGGGGAATACTCCCCCAGTCTATCAGTTCATGTAGGAAGTTGCGTTGAGATGAAGTTTAGCTGCCTTTTATCAAAGCAGCGAAATTACAATGGTGGAGGAAATTTTCTTTCTTGCTTGAAGAATTGTTGACATGAAAATCTTCTTATTGTTTCCCGTTCATCTGCAACACCAGCTAGCAACAAGTTTTCTGGATGACAAAAATAGGAGTTTTTTAGGAGCACTGGAGAAATGATGTTCTGATCCTCAGGAGAAAGTTTTTGATACTGTGTTACCATAAAGTGAAAATTCTTTGCACCATCTTGACAGAAGGGATGGGTGCGGATATAGAACCATATGGGGGCATAGAAGTTCAGTACGAATCGTACCAAACCCCTCAGATCATCAGATGCGGATTCTGTTGGAACGTACAATCGAGGCAGTCTGTTAGCTTTAGTTAGCCACCTGGCATGGCTTACACCCGGCTTTGCAGTTTTCAAATACCGCAAATTATTATTGCATTTTGGACCCCTTGCTGAATTAATAAACAGATTCTTAGTAAATACAGCTGGTCAGAACTAACTTTCGTAACTGTTTCAGGAACTTCAACTACAGAGCCTGGAATTGTTTGAAAATTAATGATTGGTTTGTCTGGGATCAATATCGAGAGCAGTTTGTATAGCGTCCTTCATGTGACGTGGGCCATTTTCTTCCCATCAACAAACTACATAACTTCCTGAGTGCGCAGTCATTAAAATGCAACATGCATATGCAGCCATTGAAAGTGTTCTTTTAAGATGTAACTCCAACAGTGTGATTTTTCCATTCTTGTTACCCGTATTCACAGATTCATCGGCGCAAATCATCTCTTTTAAGTCTCTGTAATTTGTTCGTCAATAATACCCAGAATTATTAAAACATTCGAATCTTCACTAGTTAGGATACGTGTCGATGCAACATGATCTGGAAATGGACACTAAGCAGTACATGTTCTTCTCTAACTTTCTACGCACACCTCCAGTATCGACAAGTGTTTCAATTTTTCCATCGAAACCAATGCAGACCATACCTCTGTGTTGCAGCAAATGCTCCTCTAACTGTTTGTCTGTATTTTCTTTTGCGTTGTAACTTACTTGGATTCAACAAGTTTTGGTGACAGAGTCCGAGGTCCTTGAGGGCAGCATTAACTATGAAACATGCATCTCTATTGCGGGATCACATTTGCCTCTCTAATCTTTACACAATCAGATATACTGGTTTCTATATGTTGAGCGTGAATTCTTCCATCTTTAATTCTAGAGGAAGATTTTTCTAGCACATCACTCTCACTGCCTGATAATTTCAACTGAACTTACACATTTTTGCGTATCTTGGTGTTCATCTTACTTTCAAATGTCAACGTTTCTTTTCCTTCCGGAAAGTTATGTTTTCTCTGTTCATTTTTCTTTCCACCTTCTTATCATCGTCTGAGTGTTTTGATTCAAGCCAAAAGCCATTCCCATACAGGATTCTCTTTTCATTGGACATTGAGCATTGGATTACGTTCAAACTATACCATCATAACACACTTACCCTAATGTCGAAGGAGAATCACGAGAAATGATTTTATTACTTGATATGTTAGAGAGACTTGTTTATTCTTGAATATTATCAAATCATTGACATCATCTTTAGTCTCTCACTTTCACTATAACACTTTCAAATTCTATGTGAAATGCCTGCTTTATTGTATATGCCTTTAACTTCTTTTGCCACTAACTCATGAGTAACACTGGCATCTTTGTTGGATACTTGATGAAACTTGTAGGCTCTAAAAACTTCCTCAGCCAGTGGTAGCTGATTTTCGACAAGTGGTTGCGAATATTGCATGCCTGTCTTTATGCCTTGTGGCACATGCCATGATACGTCTTCAATAATAGTAATAAAACACTGACCACAGGACTTAATCTCAAACGTCGATAGTTCTGGATCTGAATAACAAAATACTCTCAATTAGTATTAAAAACCAAATTTTGAAGAACAAAGCATTTTAAAATTTATAACTTAAAATCAGTAAATCAGTAAGGTAATGAGCAAAACCCTTTAAAAAATAAAGTGGGACACCCTAAGACATATGAGTCATAGCCCAAAATGATTTTTTGTTCCACTACAGGGAAGCCAAGGGGCACCAATTTGACCATGTTTGGTTATCCCCCACCAAATTCAACCAGCTGAATAATATATATATATAATTATACTATATATATATATATATATATATATATTCGAAGAAATCTCAATAAAATATCACTAAATATATTTCTGTATTCATATATATATATATATATATATATATAAATATAAGCTATTAAATATAGCATAAGCCGTTGAAATGGATTAAAAGTGTATGAAAACTATCTACGTCTTTACCTTTATGAAATGGAATTAAAACCTAATTACCAAAATATCATTTTTTTATTATATATAAGTGCATATATATATATATAATTGCTATTTTAAACAATATTTTATTTTAAATTATTTTATTACAATATCATTTTCACAATATTTAAAAAAATATATATAATATCTTAGAATTAAAAGAAGGTGTAAAATGCCAAATGGTTAAATTGAGAATTGTATATTCATCAGTTAGGTGTAACAAAAGTTAGTCTGGGTTATATTAATAATTTAATATAATTTAGTACATAGAAAGTAACATTAAAGTATTTAACACAAAAATTAATTAAGAACATGTTACTCCAAAAGTATAGTGTTTAATATAAGCTAAAGTTTGCAAAAAAAAAAAAAAAAATTTAAAAAAATTATTTCAGTTAATCATCTAAAGTTCAGCACATTTAATATCATTAAGGAATAAGAAATAGTTATTAGTCATTGTTCTCAATTGTTCGTAACATTTGTAAAAATGTTTATGTTCTTATGTATGTAGTCATATAATAGTATAAGTATAATATATATATCTATAGATATAGATAATATATTATAATATATATATATATAATATTATTATACTTACCTATTATCGTTATAATGTAAAACAATAACGTAATATATAATAATATAATTATATATAATATATTATAATAGTAATATAATAACCATAGAAAAATAAGTAATACTGAAGAACTACTTTATCGTGAGTAATTAATTTATAATGTAAAAATTCCCTGGATTTAAAAATTGTAATTTTATGAAAATTCTTTAAGTTTCCTCAACAGTATAATTCAAAAAGCAACTTAGACAATAATAATATATAGCAGGCAAGCTTCATCTCGTTTACACGATACTCATCAGCCAAAGAATCATTTTTCCTTTTATGATCGCTTTTTAGATAGTTCTAGTTGGTTAGTATGTATTATGAGTTGCTAGATATTTGGAGGTATTAGGCATTCTTGTTATATAGTCCAGTTTTTTCCGGTTGTTTTTTTAGGTGTATTTTTCATTGAATATAAAAATGATCTCGACGTAATCTAGCCACTGGAAATGTGGTTGAAGTTTTGAAGATGATGTGATTCTATATTGATCATGTATCGAACACTTCTTCTTGTTGTGACGGATTTGCATTATAATTGGGGGGATCTTAAATATGTTTTACGTAAATTGTTGGATGGATTAGAGTGATGTGTTTGGGAGTATGTTTGTTTCTATGTTAGGGTATATTGGGGAAACAAGAGAGGAGAGTTTCTATTATTATGGGTTGTGCTTTAAAATCTTTTTTTGTTTTTAATATAATACCCATCTCCAAATCTTTCACTCGGCCCTCAATCATCTCAAAACAAATCTCAATATCACCATAACCAGATCAGATAAAGGAAATCAAATTGTAATAATGGACAAAGATACCTATATAGAAAAATCAAATGCCCTCCTAACAGACAATAATACCTACACACTATTAAACAAGGATCCCACAAAAACATCCCAAAACAAATTTAATTCCTCCCTAAACATATATTAAAAGAACATAAACCACTAATCACCAACCTACAATCGTACATAAATTTCCCCTCACAATTCTACGGGTCCCGTAGAATTGGGTCATCCCCCTACGTCCCATTATCTCAAATATTAATAGTACAACTTACAAATTATCATCATGGTTAGCGCAGCAACTGAAACCACTTATAAATAATATATCCACCTCCCACTTAAAGAATTCGGATGATTTCATTTCTCGCACCAGTCGCCTAAATTTCAATACCCACAAATTCCTTAGTTTTGATGCAATCTCCCTCTTCACGTCAATCCCTGTCCCACACACCTTATCCCCTAGAAAGATTCATCACTGAAAATAGCATTGATCTCCCCTTCCCCTTTCAACTCATAAAAGAACTCATCAACCTTTCACTACAGCACAACTTTTTCCACTTTAACGGTCACTTCTATAAACAAACCTCCGGTCTCAGCATGGGCTCACCCCTTTCCTCAATCCTCAGTAATATTTATATGGAGCTCACTGTATGCTATCACATTTTACCATATCCTCTTCTAAACAAATAACACATAGCTCAGATATGTTGATGGCATTTTCGTCGCGTTGCCTCATAGCATCAATCCGCAAGACGTCCACACCCTTATAAACAATATACATCCATCAGTCCAATTTACAATAAAGGAACCATACTTAGTTATATGGCAAAACAGTCCCCAGGTACTCTATAGTATCTACAGAAAACCGACCTTTTCACCCAACTATATACACTGGTTATCCAACTACTCAAGAAATACAAAACTAGCAGTCCTATCCTCTCTATATCTCTGTGCCCTCCGCATATGCTCTCCCCCGTTTTTGCAAAAAAGAAACACAGCACATTCACAGAACTTTCACATTCCTTCTATATCCAGATTATTTCATAACGAAAGCATACTTAAAAGCCAAAAAAAGATTTTACAGCACGAACCCCCCAATAAAGACACCCTCCTTCTTCTTACCTGTTCCCAATATACCCCTACATGAAATAAAGCAATACATCCCAAACAACATCACTCTAATCCCATCCAACAATATTACGCTAAAAAGCATATTCAAACTCCGCAAATATAATGCAAATCCGTCACACAAATGCATTTACCACATTTCCTGTAAATTTTGCAATAGGACTTATATAAGAGAAACCTCAGATTTCACACGACGTAAATATCAACATTCAGCTGACCTGAGCACCGACAGTATCAATTCAGCATTAACACACCATAGAAGAGTGTTCGATCTCCATATCAATATCAATCACTTGCAATCCATCAGAAACATCACCCACACTAACCATCGCAAGATACTCGAATCCTTTTGTATTCAAAATATTAATAACTACAGCAAACAACCCGGAGAAAAAAAATTGGACTATATATACAACGAATGCCTAAAAACCTCCAAATATTTCAACAACTCAATCAAGACAATCACCAACCAACTAGAACAATACTAAAAAGCGATCTAAACAAGGAAGAATACATCCTTTGCCCCAATAAGGTCTCGTGTAATGAGATGAAAGCTGCCTTGCTAATTATTTATTATATTAAGTGCTTTTGTTATGGTATACTGTGAAGAGTGTCAAAAATTAAAAGACATTTCATCAAAATTACCACCTTAAATTCAAGGGCAAATTTTACTTATATATATTTATATATATATCTATATATATATATATAATAATATATATATATATATATATATATAATAAAAATATAATTATATATATATCATAATTATATATATATATATATATATAAATATATTATATATATATATATATATATATATATAATATATACATAATTATATATATCAAAATATATTATTTTTATGCATACATTTCTATAATATATATATATATATATAATATATATATATATATAGAAGATATATATATATAATTATATATATATTATATATAATATAAATAATATATATATATATATATATATATATTAATAATAATACATAAATATATAAATATATAGATAATAAATAATATTATATATATATATTATATATATATATATATATATTAATAGAAGATAAGAGGAAAATACTGTAAATCTGAGCGCTGAAAGCACCTGACTATACACGATCCCTTTATTCTCTTTCTCCTTTACGGAATTTCAGTACATTAGGAAAAGGGTATTTATACTTTTCTTAATCACTATGTACATTAGAATAAATGTTTATGTACTTAATAAATGTTCAAATAACTTCAAATAAAACATTTTACTGTAAAATTGGTAAAAAAAAATATCGTATCAGTTTATCCCATTTAATCCATACAACATTATTTTTTAAGCCCCAAATTATTGATAAGGTTAGATATTTGCATTAAATAACCTGAATCAAAATATTAAACGATGTCTAATGAGTATCTTGCATTTGATAATTACTAAGCTTAGCAAGAGATTGTTTTCAATGATCAGTTAACATCATTTTTAGGACTATTTTAATTTGGGTTTGAAAAATTACAAAAGCAATCAAAAGTTTGGATTTTTTAATATATATTATTTTTAACTTAGTTTTAATAACAATTTTAAAATACAAGACACCCGAGTTTTTCTTCATCTTCCTTAAGCTATGGACTCATCGATTACTTTATTCTTTTTCATATAGCGCTTGTGACCGTTCTCGTAGACATCCTATTTGGATGACAACATGACTTGTATCCCTGAGTTTAAACAATCATATTATTACTACGCTTCCCATGACCAACAAAATAACGCTTAAGTCGAAAAGATTTGAAATCCGCAAAAAGCAATTAGAGACCTATTTATATATTGCCTTCTCCTTCCTGTATAATTCTAATATCGGGAGATGTAAAGAACAGGCGCAAATATATAACAGTAATCTGAAATAAAAAGGACGTTGGGGCGAGTATTATTATTTAATTGTATTTACAATTATATTGTGCCGATATGTTTAAATACATCCATCACCTCCTACTCTCTCATCTCTCTCTTACACTCTCACTCTCTCTCCTCTCTCTCATTCTCTCTTCTCTCTCTTTCTCTTCTCTCTCTCTCTCTCCTCTCTCTCTCTCTCTTTTCTCCTCTCTTTTCTCTCTCTTCCTCTTCTCTCTCTCTCCTTCCTTCTCCAACCCTCATACTTTTTCCTTACTATTTTAACTACAAATTAACATAACCTTTCTTCAAGCCTTCACTGGAGCGCCTTTGAAAACCACTCGAACCCTTTTAGTTCGCGGATCACTTATTAAGTACCGCTGGTCTAGAGATGTGGTTCTCAAACTTGTGGTAACTTTTCACAGAGGGGCAATTCGAGAATGAATTATTATTACGGGTGAAATTTGTGCCTTTTATTTTATCCCTCTCATTTTACACTGTCATATCATATCGATATCTTAATTAGAACGCAAGTATTGAGAAACTATTAAAATATGGCAACAGCTCAGTCATCTTACAGATGTGAATGAAACTCCATTCTCCCATTTAAGCAATTTGGATATTTTTTGGTTAGATGAGGTTACCTTTTTGTTTTTTTTTTTTGTTTTTTTATGCTGCACTTATGTGTTTTTTCTATCCGAACAACGTTGTTATGTGTTATTTAGCAACATATAGCAACATATTGGTTTTACAAGTAAAATTTTATTTCATTTTAAGAAATATTTATATTAAATTAGAAAATATATTCACAAACAACATAAACTATGCGAATTTAATGAAAACCAATTGAGCAGGGTTTAGTGGTCTTCATCACTTTACTCAACACACAACATTGAATAATTCATTATATTATAAGTATAATACACTTATATAAATTACTATAATATATATATATATAATAAATATACTAGTATCAAATAATATTAATATATAATATATTATAATATATATATAAATAAATGTACAAATACACCCACAATAAATATAATATATATATATATATAATATATATATATAATATACTATATATATATATATATATTATATATATAATATATAAAAATGTATCTTTTTATATAGTAAGTATATAAATAATAGATATAAATTAAATTACTATATATATCTATATATATATATTATAAATAATTTTATATAAAATATATATTATTATATAAGTAATATAATATATATAGATATATATATATCATATATATATATAGTATATAATTATATATATATATATATATAATAGTAAATATATATACTATATATATATGTAATAATATTATCTATATATTATATATATATAAAGTATAATATATATATATAATAAATATATATAATATCTATATATAATTATATATATATAAATATATATAATAATATATATATAAATAACGGTATATAATATATATTATATATATATATAATATATATATATATATAGTATATATTATTATATATAATATTATAAATATAATGACCTTGTACTCAGCAATTATGGATGAGAAAACCCCGAGTGCTTTAAAAACTACGCTTGAAGCGTTCTTTAGGACGTGGATGGCCTAGTTAAAGCGCCCGGTTACTGTTTAACTCAGCAACGCGGATTCCAGTGTGTTCGAATCCCCTGATGAAGAGTAAAAATCTTCTGGATCATTCATTCAGGATAGATGGACCAAACTATGAAGATCGCAAAAGTAGATACAGAGAACAAAGGAAGAAGCTGTAGATCAGAGAAAGCGGAGGAAGAGAGGAAGAGGAAGCGGAGAATAACGCTGGAGGGAATATGAAGAGGCAATAAAAAAGATGAAGAAGGTAAATACCAGAGATAGAGTGCGTTTGATTGTGTTGGAAGGAGGAGAGAAGCTTTAAAGGCGGAATCATCAGTTTGATGAACAAGTGTTGGAGAGAAAAAAGGTGCCGAAAGAGGGCAAGAAGCAATAATAATAACCATATATAACAGAAAGGACGATGCTGTAACTAAATAATTATAGCATAGTCTCATGGATGACCATCGACCAAAATACCGAAGATTATTGTAGACGGAGTTGAGAGAGAAGGTAATCCAGGATTCGGACGAGAGAACTGTACGCGGGTATAGAAGCGGAATGAGAACGACGACCTCCTTATTCCACATGAGAATGGTCTCGGAAGATGCGGAAGCTATGGCAAGAATTCTTTGTAGCCTTCATTCGATCGCACAAAAAGGCATTGATTTCAGTGCAATGGAAAAAGCTCTGGAGAGCTATGGAGAGAATTATGGAGTGAAGGGTAGATAAGGCGCTAGAAAGTATGTATGACAAAGCAGCTTAATTTAAAAACGACTGCGAGAACATTAAGGTTAGTTAGAAACAGATGAAGCAAGAGGAAAGTGAATTAATAATAATATAAAATAAGAAAAAATTATAAATAATTAGAAAAGAAATTATTGATAGGGATAGATTAAAACACGTATGAAGAATTAGAAAGAGAGACATAAAAAAATAGAAAACATAACGAAAACGATCTAATGAATAAAAGAGAGAATAGAATCAAGAAAAGATGAAAAGTAAAGATTTAGAAAATAGAGAAAAAAAGAAAAAAAAATAATAAATAAAAAAAAAGAAAGAACATCATAAAACAATAAGAAATCAAACTAAGAAAGAAAAGAAAGGATGTATTAAAGAATAAAAAAAAAAAAAGAAAGGTATAGAAGCAGATAAATACCATTGAATTCTAGATAGAGAGTTATAAACAGAAGGGAGAAGAGAAGAGAAGAATTATAGACAAAAAATGAAACAATGATGATTAGATTATGAAAACAGGAAATAACCCCATGATGAAAAAACAGGAAACATAACTGAAAATAGAGAAAATTAAAATGTAAATTTTAAACAGCATAATAATGACAATCCACACTTCATGTAATTGGAGGAAACAATAGAACAACAACGAGAGAGAAGAGAAGTAGAAAAACAAGCGCGGAGAATAGGATAATAAAGAACTAACTGATTGAAAAAAAGATGAGAGAAGACAAGATATAAGAATGAGATTATATAAGATAAGGGGAACCAGATACACTGAAAAGAATGATAGTATAGAGAATGAATAAAAGAGAGGACATAATGGAGAATGGAGCAAGAATCACGAAAGAGATGAGGAAGACACCAGAATGCAGAAACCAAGGAAACGAAAAGAAGAAAGCGGTAAATCAGGAGAAAAGACTCCTCATGGAAAGATGTCGCCTAACCAAATAATTATAAGAAGAGCTAAGAGAAGAAATAATAATGACGACAGATCTGAGAAAATGTCGTCGCCACGGCCCTTAGCGACTGCAGAGGCGTAAAATGAGCTTCACATCGTTGAAAGTAGGCTAAGACCAAGTCAAAAAATACCTATATAATCGTTATAATACTACGTATGTATATATATTATATATATGAATATGTGATATATGTGTATGATACTATAGGGATAACGTATTAATATAATACGTAATATACCAACAGATGATGTTATGTGGGATAGATAATAAACATGAATATTAGATTTAACTGTACGGCTACGTGATATATGAAGCTCCTCTCAGCAATAACATACTACGAATTGTATATAATATATACCCACTTATTACTGAGTAGATTAAATGAGTAATTAATATATAATATATATAATATATAAATATATATATAGAACAATACTAACAGCCAGCTAAGCTTAGCTACAGAAATATAATGTATATATTTATTAGTCATATTTGAAATTGTATCTCAGTGGAGACATTTGCCACTGATACCAATATATATATTTATATAGATATATATAATATGTATATGAATATATATAAGCCTGATATCTTATCGCATAGGATTCGACCGTCAGTGTCGAGGTATTCCTTACTAGTAAAGTTAGAGGTCGTAAGTACATATACTAGTTAGAATGAATATATACTGGTATTACTCCAATATCTACTATGAGCTACGCTAAAGAAAATTCATCAAATAAGAAATCTGACATGCAGACAAATTCATAATTTTATACTATATATTAATATATAAAATAGTATATAATATCTTTTTAATAATATGGTAGGAGGTATAAATATTTTACAGAGGAAGGGAATACATCCCCTACTATTATAAGTTCACAACAATATCCTTAGAATCAGTCATAATAATATAAGATTGATCAAGACAAACCGCTACGTAATAACCGTCCAATAAAGAAGTGTAATGATAATAGTATACTATAGGTTCCAGCGTTCATTCATTTAAAAAAAGTAATGATAATCTTTATAACAGCGAGTTATAGAGAGAAGAAAGAAAATACGTTCCCTACACAGTCACACTAATAAAGATTTATGTATAAAAATGACACAAGAATAATCAGTAATGTTACTCAAGATGAAAACAATTCAGTATAGGAAATAATAATATATACTACAGTAGTCTATTAAAAAGATAACAGATATACGATATCTTATCAGATAGATTAGTGGAATGAATTATATAATAATATAATTGAGAGGAATGACGCAGTACGTACATATATATAATTTACAATATACAAATATCTGAAGAGTATAAGATATGTTATGATAACTATGTGATAAATGTAGTTAATAAGAAACAGTACCACGCATAGTGATGATAAATGAAGTTATCAAAATAACTTGTTAACGTCGGTAAATAAATATTTGAAAAGTTATAATATTCAAGAATAGGTATATACGATATTATAGTCCATCAATAATAGAATGAGAAGTATTAAAGAGTATTAGGTTTATATAATATATATAAGTAGTTAAAATATATATTTATATATATTGAAATATAGAATATGTGCCATATAGACGCATATAAAGAGAGTTAGAGATCATCACTCAGCATAAGTGATGAACTATTGTGAATCATAGTGAGAATCTTATGCTATATATAAATCCTACTAGTAAGTAGTATTAATTAATATAATGATAGGTTATAGATAAATTAGAGAAATAATCACGAGTTCATTATATATTTAATAACTATATATAATTATATATGTGAATAATAAGTTATTGATAATAATCATATATGTGCCAATAATACTTTTGGTGAAATAGTAGTAGATAGAAGTGAAATTACATCCGTAATGAACTGCTACATAGAATAATATTACGTAAACAGTACGATTTGTTAGAATGAATGCAATAGATAATTGTATGACTACATAATGTATAAGCTATTGATATATTGAGTAGCTGAACCACGATATGTTGATATATAAAGAAACATATAACTTAGAAATATGAAATATAATATATTAATATAACGTTAATGTGGATATTAAAAGATAATAGAGTATAATTAGCTTAGTACGTAGATATTAGAGATATTATTATAATACATGAATCAATGCTTCGTGAATTAATAGTAAATTAAAGAAGAATTCAGTAAAAGGAGTAATAATAATGAAGTAAAAATGTATTTGTATAGATAAATTGTATGGATATAAGTACATTCAAATATAAGCATACATGCAAACATGTGAATATATAATAATAATAATAATATATATAATAATTAATATATATATTATATATATATATATATATATACATATATATATATATATATATATATATTAAACATCCTTAGTTATTTCACTCAACGGGTGTTGTCCAACCCACACCCTCGCTTTAGTTAGCAGGCAATGTTACACTTGACCACGATGAGCTAAAAGAAATCTACCGTTTACTTTTGAAAGATACATCTTCCAGAAAAGAGATAAGCATGCTACAATCAGTTATTGACCCTGAGATTACCTGCATGACACCCAGTTCTATCATCATCCGTATCATATAATAATAAGGAGATGATTATCAGTAAATTAAATGATATATATATATTATAAAGGGCTAGAATATATATATTCTAGTATAATATAATTTCATAGTAAAGACAACAATAGTAAGATGTCTAAAGAAATGGTTATATAGTAAGTATGAATGAGTAAATAAGGATTAATATTGTCAAAATAAAATAAATAGATCATAATAAAAGGGAACAATTAAAGCCTAACATTAATATTCATGTGTCAGAAATAATCTCTTTCACCTCTCTAGAGTAGAGCAAGGGAAAGTAACTCTCTTTATACTAAAAGTAGAGACTATATACATAATAAATATTCACTGTTATAGTATCAAATATTATATTATTTATAAATAAAATATAATAAATGATGATAGAAAAAGATAATACCACTAATTTTGTAATATATCGAATATTATCTATAATATTCTTTATCACCGTCCACAATAACCCAACCAGGGATAACTCTATAATAAGACGTATATCTACAAATAATACTATCTAGCAATTGTATGTATACCTAAATAACACATAAGTTATTATACATATACGTCATAATAGTATTACTTCATGTCAGTAAGTAAAAAGAAAGCAACTTTAGGTAATAATAAACCCATGTTCTTAATATACTATGTAATACATAAGCAAAATCTAACATATAATTTTGCTACAATAATAATATACCATATATATATAATTCTTTACTAATCTGAGCCAAGATTGCTACAGCCGTATATAAAGCGGTATAACTATGAATCTTGCGAGCATTTTAGTATACACCCACCCTCCTTTATATAGGCTCTGCCCGTGTAATAAACGGGTCTGGTGAATAATCATATTGAATAAAAAAAAAAAAATAAGAACACAAAAAAATAAATATTATTTTTTTATGATTAAATTATAATAACGTACCTTAATATAGCCTTAACATTTTACATGATATTAAAATTGATTTTATTTATATAAATAAGTAAATAAAGCAATAAAACTCTTTTAAAGTACTAATATTATTTAATTTAATATTTTTCAAAATCACATAACTAAAAATAGCTATTTAATAATTTATTAATTTATAGTATATATAATATTAATTATATTTTAATAATAAATTCATTTACCACTTTAGTAATCCACCGGTGAGCCAAAAAAATAATAAATACTACTCAGTTACTTATAAAATTACATTTACTTCCCAGATATAGTAACTAAATATATTCACAATATGAATGATCCAATTTATTGACCAATATTGCAGATCACCCCGTCATAACCGCACTATAATGTTTATATAATTAACTAAGTATACTTAAATTATATATATAATACTTATATTTATTTAATAATTTAATAGTTATATATATATATATAATATATTACATAAAGATATCTGATAAATTATTCACTATAAATATATTATAATATAAATATATATTAATATAATATAATATTAATATATAATATAATTAAATAATATAAAAAATATAATATATATATATATTAAATATATATATATTATATATATATATATATATATAATAAAAATATCATATATATAATTAAATATATAATATATATATATATATATATTAATATATATATATAGTTTATATAATATATAATATATATATATTATATATATATTAATAATTAATCTATATATATATATATATATATTATAATATATTATATATAATATAGTTTAATATAAAATATATATAATATATATATAAAATAATATATATATATATTAATAGTATGTTTAAACTCTTATATTTATCTGCGAGATACTTATATTATTATTATTATAACTAATAATGAATAAATTAAATGTATTTTATTATTATAATGATGAGGAAGTTACAATATCTTCAAATTGTATATTATAAGACTCTTCATATTTTTGTATGTTACAGTACGTGAAAATTTAATATAAATTTCTTTAAGAGAAGTGTGTGATAATTACGAGAAGAATATAATACCAATATCTTACGTTATACTTATCATTATAAATATCTATTAGGTAATTATTATCTTACATAAATTTTAAAATTGAGAAAATGAAACTGTCACTGAAATTAAATTTATTAATTAGTCAATAAAAAATTAATAAAGATTAGTCAATTATATATAATTATAAATATAAGACTACTGGTAATTTCTGTTCTAAAACAGATAATAATTAAATAATTAGTGTGGGCATAAGTAGTCTTTTTATCTAATTTATTAAATTGACTTTTGTTATGTTGTTACCCATCTGAGTAGTGTAGTATATTTTAGTTATTATATACTAGGTAGCTAAGAGTTACGGCCTATAAATAGATATACATAAATAACAAATAAATTAACTTTTATTCCCATAAACTTGAATTTTTTTCCCGGTAACACATTTAAAATATTAGAAACTTGCAATACATATTAGTGTACGAACCTAATATAATAATATAACATAGTAAAATATTTAATATATAGAGAGTGAGAGATATTATTTTGTAAATTAGCTTCAAACGATCATAATTATACAAATAAATAAATAAAAACATATATACAAATAATATATGAGATAATATAGGTAGAACTAATTATACTTATTAAATTAAGATTTAAATGTTTAATATATATTGACAAGAATAAATAAGATTAAAGAGAATATACAATTTAAATTATAAAGTTGAGAGTATAATTATATTTTAATATTGAACAAGTTAAATACTTTAATACCTTCGAATTTCAGAATGAATAGAATATATCACAAAGAGAAACAACAACACATAAGAATAAAATCAAAGTCAAATGACGATATAATGGACCCATATAATTGTTTTCATGCATATGAAGATATGAAATTATAGCAACGAAGATATTGTCTAAGAGTAAGCATTTTTAAGGTTTAACCTATTACCACCTTTATTTGGGTAGAGTAATGCAAGCAAAAAAGAATTATTATGTTAATAATAAATACAATTAAGCACTTTAATACACTTTTTTTTTAGCCTAAAATACAAATTTGTAATGTCTCGTGAGTATTATAGTTAATATATATATTGTTAAATATTCAAAGTCACAGTTTCAATTGTTAATTAAATTATATAAGATATTTAGTTAATTCACTATATTATGTCACATAACTACTTTGCTTATGGTATTATGTTTAGTAATATAATATATATTATATATATATATAATATATATAATATATATATATATATATATATAAAATATATATTACACCGCTATAATTTAAAAATAGTTACCCATGACTTGAATCTATATGTATATTAAATAATAATAAATTTTGTTTATAACACTCTCCAAGAATCGCCAAGTTATGTAAACGCCTTTTACATAAATTAAAATATCTCCAATTTTATTCTCATTAATACTTTAAATTATAAAAAGCTTAGTCATATTATGTTTATATTATTAATATAAGTTAACTATATTATAATATTCAATTCTATGCGTACAATATATAGAATA
Organism: Trachelipus rathkii; assembly: GCA_015478945.1. Taxonomy (NCBI): domain Eukaryota; kingdom Metazoa; phylum Arthropoda; class Malacostraca; order Isopoda; family Trachelipodidae; genus Trachelipus; species Trachelipus rathkii. The sequence continues at coordinate 22,859 of JABUQX010016912.1, read as the reverse complement.
TAGTTATTAGTATATATATTTTATAATATATAAATATAAAGTATACCATATTTCATGTTCCAAGTAATCTATATTAAATTATAAAGCATAAAGTATTTATATTCCCCCTTTAATTGTATTATAACAGTATAATATATAATAATATAATTATATATAGAAGTCAACATTGATATAGTACTGTAGTATTTACTATATATTCTATTGTAGCATGTATTTAGATACCTAAGTAGGTCCATCCTTAACTACATTTCAGATTTATAAAATATCGAATTATCATTTTATATTAATAAAGTAAATCACATTATAACATTTTCATTTTATAATTATTTATTTTATTTAAAATATAACGATATTAGTGTGTTAGTTATACTATAATAATTATAAATTACTATATGCGCATGTATGTAGATATATAATACCAATAGACAATTACTAACTACATAGTATCTATAAATTTATAAAATACCTAATCTTGTAATACAGGCACGTCTATTTATTTTAATTTTTTTATTATATTTATAATAATATATAACTATAAAATTTCATATTACCCATAGTTTTCCATATATGAGTGATAATCCTAAACTATATATTCTATACATTTCCAAAATAATTATTAATTTGAATTATTTAATAAGTATATATTAAGTATTCAAATCTATATTAAGACATTATTTCTAAATCAGAAATATTAGTCATTATAACAGCAAGTAGTTCATATATAATATTTAATAAATCATATAAATTAATAATATGTATAATATATATTAACGGAAACGGTTTTCCAATAAATAAGGTAAAAACCTAGTTAATTACATTTACACCACCATATATGGGCAAAGCCCTTTTCGATAAAAGATAATATATAAAAGTTGGTAAGAGTTTTATAGATATAGTATATGCACTGCAACTTTATATGCACATACCGTTATATACTATCTAACTTTATCAAATAATACTAAAAATAGATGAGCCAGATACTGAGTTATACTAAATACAATACAAAGGTTTGAGACTAAAATAGTGTTAGTATTGCATGGTAAATTGTCACGGCGGGCCTGGCTAAATATAGATTATTGTTATTAATTAATCAATTGAAGAGTAGGTTTTGACATAGAATTTATTATCTTTCAACCATACATATAACTCTATATAATTACATTAATTAATATTAAGTGATCATCCTGTCTCGGTAAGTAAATCTTATTCTATAAAAACCCTCAGTCAGTATTTCATATATTCATAATGTAACAGCTTATAATATTGTCAGTGATAATATTACAAATTTTTTAAGGCTATATTATTGAAATTCATAGCAGCTAGCATAAATGAGTAATACATCTTATTACTGTAGTTCATTATTGAATAAAGTAACCTCGTGCGCAGATCATATAGGTTAGAATATTACAAAATAGTGTTATATCACCCTAAACATAAGTAATATCTCATCTACATGTATCTTTGGTGATATTAATGATAATTATCTTTGCATATATGATGTTTATTATCTAAATCTAGTCTACTAGAATACATGAGTCATATATCGTTACATTATGTATATGAAGTATTAAGTATAACAAGTAATTATATCTTAGTATCTATCATTATTATTATGTGTATATAAATAAGCAATTTAAATCTACAATACCTAAATAATATAATTAAGTTTATATTATTTAAAAACAACTGGAATAAATTATTAATATATATATATATATTTTATTACTTTATATATAATAATATTTAAATATATAAATATAATATAATATATTAGTTAATAATATTAATAGAAAGAAATATATATATCTATATATCCTATAATTAGTATATATAATATATATACATATTGATATATATATACTATATTAATATATATACATATAATAATACTGATATATAATAATATATATATTTATATATTTATAATATTATATATATTATATATAATTAACTATATATATAGTAATAATATAATAATATATATATATATATTAATATATATTAATATAATTATATATTATTAGTATTAATATAATAATATAAAATAAATATAATATATTAATATTATAAATAACAATATAATTTTATATATATTCGTATGAACTATAGGGCGTAAAATTTTTCAAAGTTGAGCGATATGAGCAAATATATGTGAGTTATTCTAGAAAATTCCGTTATTATCCTACTTTATGGTGTGTTCAACGAGGATATAACACTACTAATTTTACCCGCCTAAACAAGATTTTGTCTATATATATCTACATAATATTAGATGTGATTAAAATACTATACATATATATATTAAACTATAAATATATAATATATAATATAATAATATTAATTAATTATATATAATATTATATAATAATATATATATATAATATAGTATATATATATAATATATATATAATAAATATATTAATATATTTATATATTTATATATAATTATTAAATTATATATATAGTATAATATATATATATAATATTATATATATATTTAATATTTATATATAATGTAAATTAATTTATAATATAAAAATATATTATATATATTAATAACATATACTAATTGGTATATTTTATGCAGTATTTATGATATAATTTTGGAACCTATACAATTGAGCGTCTTCAGTGTGTAAGTCACTAAAATATTATTTCAAAAATTTTGTATATAGATAAAACGTGATCGTGATTCGAGTGAGGGTCTGAAAAAGTGTACCAATTTTGAGATTTATATATTTATAAAAACAAAACAGATTAATTAATTTGTATATTATTATGGATATAATAAAAACAATAATAATTAATAAATAAAATGCTTCTATCTAATGTCTAATCGAAGTTTATGATAGTTGCAAATCCGCTGTAATAGATTTTAATCTACTAATAAAAACTTGCTGCTGTCCATTAAAAGTAATAGGAGCTATCATAATATAGAAGCCGCGCTTACTGTATAGCAAAACAAAAGATTCGCTGCTGCATTGAAGAGGTATAAGAAAAAAGTAAACGCTTGGAGGCAAGAAGAGCGAATCCATTTCTAAGGAATGATTGTGCAGTATTATGTAAAAGTGAACATATAATAGGAGAAATAGTCTAAGACATTATGAAGCATGAAAAAGAGAAGCTAAGCTATGTAATATGAATGAAAGAGAGATAATTATATAAAAGGGTAAACTTAAAGCATTATGGAGTAGAGAAATAGCACCAAAATCGAAAATGACTGATATAAAGCTCATAAGTAGATAAATATTAGATAGCAGAATAAAATGCATAATGAATAAACGTATAAGATAAGTAAATGCTACAGAATATATGAAGACTTGATGACTTAGAAGATATAATACATGACTTACGAGTAATGAGCACTATAATAATTAGAGAGCATCTACAAGAGCACAACAGAGCAATAATATCACACATACATTCCTACTAGCTAGCATAAATATTACCAAATATAATATATAGCATTCCATGGCTTCGACAGCGGTGATATAAATAATGACAATATCGAGAATATACCTATTATTAAATGTTTATAGAAAAAAAAAGCATAAGCGAATACGACTATCCCTACGGAAAACTGACAGCGTTATTATTTTATAAGTAGTGTTTTTAATAACTTACAAGTAAAGCGTATATCTAAGGGTTATTTAACACAAATGCAATTAATGACTGTTGAATATGAGATGTAATAAAGTAACTAATAGTATATTAAATGTTTAAAGAGCAGCATTATTATGAGAAAGAGCGCTGTCTATACTTATAAAAGTATAAAAGTGTGTATACTTAGTGTCCAGAGTTACAAAGAAAACCAATTGATCCGACAGAAGATTCATCAACCCTAGGTCATATTAATATAGTTATTATGTATCATACACAGTAAAATAATAATCAAAGCTCTAAGAATATGGATATATCCGTACCCAGCTAAATAATGTATATCCAATTAACACCAGATGACCTTAATATGATGTTTATATAACTATCTCAGCTAGATATATAAGTACTATCATAAAACATATCATTGTTCCACAAATAAAGAACATTACTGAGCTATACTTATCCAAAGTAAAACACCGAAAATAAAATGATAAATATCACTAAAAGTATAATATATAAAACTTGTTCAGAAGTTATATATGAACACCATCGTATATTAATAATATCTACTAGTACAAAATATCACTACTCGATATATATATACGACAAGCACGCAAACAGAAAGGTCAATAATTAAGCCAACCCCAATATTTTATAAGATTACGTAAAAGCACCATATAAGTAGTATTACTCTATATATATAACTGTAATACTAAGTAACCAATTAAAAACGGCTAATAATCACAACATACATATCTATGAGAGTAGCAACCAACAATATAAATAAGAAACAGGATCGGAATAAGTGACGGTATATATAATATATATATAATAAGTGTCTGAACTATATTACAGTATCATTATCGTCGCATTATATAAGTAGCAGTGAGCCTTATATAATGAGTATATATATTTACTGAATTTCTATGGAAGATATCGTTATTTTTTTAGTCAGTGTTAGACTTGGTAAAACTTATGCTTAACAACTGAGCGATCGAGGGAGTTCAATCTTCTGCAATAGTATAATTTGTGCAGTTTATAGAATTGCCTCTCGATCCCTTGCATATCTATAATCCCCAATTCTTGCAAGATAATAATACCCCAGAAAACTTACCTACATCCCAAGAATATAACGTTAATGAGCCATCAAGAAGCATAATTCAAGGAAAACAGAAAGAAATAAAACAAAAGAGCACAGAGGTAATGAGCATTCGGAGGTATTATTGATAGCGCAGTAATAAGTCTACTGAGTAAGTTCGGTATAATATATGATGTAAAGAGCCTGTCTCTAACTGATTTAAAATAATAGTATAGTTGAAAGGTCGAATATGACGAAATGTCGACATATATCCATACCTGTGACGTATGATGAGTGAAATTATACTCTTATATAACCAAGTCAAAACCCGCCGACTTAATACGGTTATATGTTAAATTATATTAGTTATAAGGTGTAGTTACGGTAGTAATTAAGTTATTTATACGTATCCTAAATATAGAAGGATGTTATTTGTTGAAAAGTATCACATCATAACATGAAAATAGATTATCGTTGTATATTACCTAACGGAGGAGTGAAGTCCATTTCATCTCGTATACATACACAGTAAGTAACACTAGAGTTATTTACTTTATAAAAGTATAGTAAATTTAATATAATTTGTAGTATATTAGTATATAGTATATAATAGTAAAAACTATAATATAACCTATAAGCATGACACTAAGTGTCTGCCAGAATATTATGTATATGATTTATGGTCAATAATGATAACCGTCAAAGAGTACGCTAATATGTCCATATCATGTACCCAGTACTATTATCTTCATAGCGATGGTAAGTTATCATATACCGTGAGCGTATTTATTCGAGTGACCTCGATTAAAATATTAAAGGTCGAGAGTACATGATAACGTTAAGTAAAATATATCATGTACATTGATTTTCTCACATACGTCTATAGGCACAGTAAACGATAGTAAATTCTAATCAAAGAATAATACTTATTACAAACAAATATAATAATTAATTTTGTATATAATAAATGGTCAGTAGTATCTATATAGAGTGATAGAAAGTGAGATATAGTTTAAACAAAGGGAAACCTATTACTAAGGTTACAAATCAATAACAATCCTAACAGTCAGTAATCAAAAGATGTCAAGACAAATCTAACGAGTAAGCCGTTAATAACTTACACTAGTTTAAAGAGAGCTGTGTGTCCTAGCTTGTGTGAAACTCAAGTAATTCCCATAATTTGAGAAGCCCAAATCATAGTATATTAACAGGAGTGATATAGACATATAAACGTGAATCTTCCTACTAACGCATTGCCATCTTTATCCGCAATATTTTTCGAATACTAACTCCGAAACACAATAGTGTGTATTTTACAATTAAAAATAAATAATACAGGGCTGTCGTGTCACAAGAAGTACTCAGTGCATCCCGGAGGTCAAGTTAATATGAAAAACAAAGTAATACTTCCAAATAAGTTTATAAGAAATAGAAACTCAAATAATATGAAGGACAGAATAATAGGGTTTTGCATGGAGGATTATATATAGATCAGATTAGTCCATATGGTATTACACAAACATATGACTGTAAACCATAAGAAGAGATTTTGGGGTCTATCATCACACAAAGGAAGACAAAAATATACATGTGTCAGAGACCCCCTACCCGACCAGATGGACAAATAGAGAAAGAATGATAAGTAGCGAGTATAATAACTAGTTTAGACGATACCAGGATAGTAGTTGTAAAAGAACTAAATAAACACATCCAGGATATCGATGTGAGTTGTCCCATAAAGAGTATGTGTATATATATATATTAGACTATATTTAAAAGAAGTTTCAATCGCATTTGCCAAAAGAAGGAAATATCACAAGAAAGCACCCTCGAAGTGAGGAATAGATACGTTAGAAAAATCAAAAGATTATTGCCAGCAATGTTCGCGCGACAGGAGAATTTATGCGTCGAGGATTTAAAATGGGAATAAGAGAGGAACAAAGTTCATTTGAAACTCGTCTAAAGTATGATAAAATCATTGTGCCAAAAACCTTTGAAAAGGAGAGGAGAATTGAGACACCGAGACTGCCATAGAAAATGGTACAGTCGGTTGATGATGCAAAATGGCACTAATGAAAAAAAATTATCCACACGTGTAGTGAAGACATTTCAAAGCTGTAACTGAAAAGACATTTCTATACCAGTGCATACATCATTGCCCATACTTCCTATGTCAGATGTGAAGAATTTGAAGAAGATGAGCAGATCAACTGTTGAAGTGAATATGAAGGAGGAATCTCAAGAATATTGAAGGAAGTTAACTCAAGGCATAATCGAATTCACTGCTAAAGAACAGCATAAGTAGATTTAATAATAAGCCTCATATTCCTTTTCAAGAGCAATTCATGCTAAACAGTTTCGTGGGTTTGTTATTGTGAAGTGCAGACGTGTTTTTGAGTGCTCTGTGAATAGTTTATATTATTGTATTTATTGTTATTATTATGTAAAGCTGTGTTTAGTGAAAGTAGGAGGGCGGAATATTATGAATTTTAGTATTTGCTTTGCTTTTAATTAATTCTATATCAGCTAGTAATACATTTATTAGTTTATAAGAGAAGTATTTATGTACGCGTGAGTTTTTAAAAGATAAGTTTAGTTTTGATGTTTTTTTCTTTCATACTTTGTCATAGATTGTGGTTGCGAAAATTTTATAGGTGAAAGTTTAAATTTTGAAAGGTTTAGGTAAGTTAGAGTTTTATTTTTTTATTATGCAAAATTTGATTTTAATTAATTTTAGCACATAAACTTTTTTAATTTTAGGTTTTAAGTGATGTATAGAATTTTATCCCGATGTTTCCTTTTGTTTTTGTCTGTCTTTGGCTTTTGTTTCTGACTTGTATAATGTGTGTGTGTGTGTGTGTGATGTGTGTGTGTTAAGAATGAATGTGTGTGATATCCCTGTCCTACTGTGGTGTTGCTGATATGATAATGTGTGTGTGTGTGTGTGTGTGTGTGTGATGGGTAGGATGACAGATTTGCGTTAGGCGAGCTTTCTAGATGACTTCAATCCAACGATCCGTGGCTTAAACTCTAAACTCTGCTTCCGTATAGAATACCCAGCCTCTCACTCTATACCCTAATCTATGTTCACGTTGTCTGAGACTACAAGATGGGCCCTCAGAATATCATCCGAGCCCGAACTGCAGCTCAGCATTACTCAACGATCTGGAGAACTAATTATAACACACCAACAAACACATAATCCGGATATGTGGGGATCGTGCACAACCAATTCTTGAACACACTTGACCTATATTTCACCACTAGTCCTTTTCTATATAAATACACCACCTTCGCTCCTATTGGTAAATCTTAGATTTGATCATTTAAAATCTTCATTTAATATATAATTACTTCTCGTCCAAAGTAGGCTCATCCTGCCTGTGGTCAGTTATTTTCTAGCATCTTTATGATGCAGGCACGATTGGGGGCTTTATGTCGCTGCTTCTACGCTAACTATAATTGAATTGATGCTTTTAATTACTAGTGAGACGCTTCGAGCTTCTGCCGACAAGTGGAGTGATAATCGTTGATGGATAAGCAGGTTCATTCCTCCTTCGACTAGATCTTTCTCTCCTAATAATCCATGGCTCGATCGATAGTGTTCTCTGGCCATTCAGAGTTCTACAGAACAATTGCGTAATCGAGGTGTTGAGAAATAAATTCTCGTTCTTCCTATCAACTCTTCATAGCTAATTATCTTCAGCTGGAAATTCGCTGTTAGGTGATACTCTTTCGGACAGAGTCAAAGCGGTGCTATTCATCAAACTAAAATTCGACTAACCCATATACTTGGATTCTCCTACTGACAAATCTTTCTGAGCCTCTTGCCAAAAAACTCCAATAACATCTGAAATCTTCTCTTTCTCCTCTTATTCATTCTAGATGGTTTACTGTTGCTAACTCATCCAATCTGAAATAGGCCATATTCTTTCGAGACATACTTAACTCAACCTCTGGACGATTGTAGCATTCTCTTCGGGTTTCCCTCCTTCTTCTTTTCATGAATTTCCCTATGCCTTTTGCCGATGAATTACAATTCGTTGATCGGGTGCATGATGACCTACCGAAGAATCTCCAAAGTTAATTGAACTTAGGATGGTATTCTCCCCGGAGTTTCTGAGGAGAGTCGTACTTCCGTGACTATCCCTGCTAAATACTGCATTCAAGCTATATATATCTCTTATGCAACTCAATACCCAGCACTTCCTCACTCAGATGTGAGAAAGCGGCGCATCAGTACCAAAAAACTATAAGTGAAAACCATATTAACGAACCAAAAAAAGGAACGCCGCTCTGATCCGTCCATAAACAAGTCGCTCCTATTAGCTCTAACCCTTAATGTTTAATTGTTAATCTAAGATTCTTTGAAACCCTTCTCAACTCTCACAATTTCTTAGACCAATCTGGAATTGATTTCCCATTCTTCGTAATCTGCCCAAAACGTTTATACGTGTTTTTTACGGGGAACATAACTGAAGTCTACTTAGGTGAACCTCTAGCTTTCCTATCTAACAGATTTTATGGTTTTCCGCCCTTATGGAAATTACAGGGTGGTTGAGCCGACCTGCGTTGTGGAATAATTGCAGATTGAGCGCTTTGACAATATACAAAGCGATATGACTTGTGTATGGCACGCTCACTGCTCTACCTCCCTCCTTCGGATTCCTCACTTCTCTTTGCCGTATCTTTATGTGTCGACTTTCCTTTCAGAAAATCGCTCAATACCGGCTGTGTTGATGGGGCGACTTCTTCTTCTTTTTCTGTCAATAGTGGTGTTCCTCAGGGGTTCGTCTATCTCCTACTTTTATTCCTACTTTTCCCACTTCCATATTTGCTTATTTAAAGCTCTATCCATCATATTGCCGATGAAAATCGACCTTCATTCTTTAACTCATTTCATTTCTGCTCCTTCTTTATTTCTAGAAATGCCTCTCGTTCTGTAATCTTTCCGGATCCATTCTCGCTGATCTGCGGACTAGAATTTCGAGGTAGGCCTACGTCTCAAACCTTTTGTAAATTCATGTAAATATTGAAAAACGCCTAAACTTCATACAAATTCTCCCTCTCATAAGACAACCCTCTAGACTTTCCTATCTCATTTCGACGGTTCTCTCCGTCTACTACCTGTTTACAATTATAAACATTCCTTGGCTTTAACATACAACAAAAATGTTTTTGGAAACCTCTGAACATCACGTAACGGTTGCTGGGCAGGCCTCAAAGAAACTGGTAGTTCTTGTTACTCAAGACTGGAACTTTCCCTTCTCACTGATGTTATCTCTTCCAGTATAACAAGAGTCTTCATCCGCCCTTGTTATTGGTGAGTACTGCTCTCATATCTGTGGTTGCGGCACTTTCCACGGTGACTCAAGGTTTCACTCCTGTGGCTTTTAGCTATTTAGTGGTCAAGTCAAGGACAATTAGACTTATAAACTGTCCTCGTACTTTCGTAGTTCAGCGTTGAACCTTCTATCTTTGCCGCAGCGCGATGTTGGTGCTTTATCTGGTGTTTTCTATAGGTACCGTGATAAAATGTGAAGTGTCTCGTAAGAGGAGCTTATTTCCGACTTTGTGCGCAAAATGCACCACTTCCTAAGGACAGCCCTCGTAAGCAAAGGGGTATGCAAAAAATAAAAAGTGCTCGTCGGCACATGAGTTTTGTAGTGGATGAGCAACTCCCGCACCTAAGTTTACGACTATGATAGGCTGCAACTCATTATTCCTTTTCTGTCGTAACCTCTGTCTCTGTGGGATTCTCTCCATCTTATGTGTTTCGCTACTCAATTTAATCTCCCTCACTTAAAAGCCCGCGTCTTGCTGATCTGCGTAATTTGCGTTAGCTTTTGACCTTTGAGGCGTGCAACACCCCTCCTTTGAATAAGGCTTTGACGTGACGTGGTGATAACTGTAATAAAAAAAAATTTGCCTACGGACTCCAAGAGTTCAAGCACCTATAACGGACTTATCGCACATAAGAAGAGGAGACTTCTTGCACAAAGTGAGTGCTTTCAGTGAAATGAGTAAATACTTATCTGTATAACGCAGGGCATTCCTGACTTCTTACTAAATATGGGACTACTAGGAATAATCAACTCACTCATTTGCTAGTTTTATGACAGCGTCTGCATAGAAGCTTGAATATGTGTGATGTATTGCACGGAATGAGCAACCGCTTGCATTCGATATCCCAATTGGGCACTTCAACAAAGCTCAAGGAAGAATATGAAAATATCAAGATGGTCTTGCAGAAGATTTGTTAACAACATGAGTGGTTTATTTGTGTTGATCTAAAGTTGATTAATTTCTTGCTCGGGAAGCAAAGGGGTTACACAAAGTACCCTTGCTTCATCTGCATGTGGGATAGTAAAACAAAGCAAGGTCACTGGAAACGAGTTACATGGCCTTCAAGAGAAAACATCACTGTAGGTGTCGCAAATATTATAAATGAGCCATTGGTTCAGAGAGAAAACATCATACTACCACTCCTTCATATTAAATTGAGACTAGTGAAGCAATTTGTGAAAGCATTGGACAGGGATGGCAATTGCTTCAATTACATCTGTAGATCATTTCATGGACTAAGTGATGAAAAGCTCAAAGCTGGAATCTTTAATAGGCCTCAAATACTCAAGCTAATCAATGATTCAAACTTCATAAACGTCATGAATAAAATTGAAGCAGCAGCATGGTCATAAATATTTTCTTGGGAAACAATAAAGCATACTACTACTAGGAACCAGTGCAGGACATGATCACAAAATTTCAAATTTTTGCAGTCAAATATGAGCATAAAAGTTTATTATCTTCATAGTCACCTAAATTGATTTCCGGACAATATAGGTGATTTTAGTGAGAAACAAGGAGAGATGTTCCATCAGGATATCAAGTTGCAATGGAATTGAGCAGATATCACGATATTGAAGAACAAAAACAGCATGATGAGAGCATTACTAGCTGAAGTGCTGGCCAAAGCGTAATCTGATTAAAGAATGCAGAAAACACAAAGCAAAAATATGCATATGCTTTTAGCGAATTATTAAAATTTTATTTCTTCACAAACTTTTGTTTTCTTCTCATTGCTTCCAATTACTGTATCTAAAATAATTCCTGTAGATATTTTGGAATAATTTATCTGCGATAACACGATTATAACTGCTATTTCATCCCGTAACTCATAATCGCGACGCATCTAATTATCAATCTTTCGTACAACCTGTTTAGATACTGTTAAGTTTGCCCTTAGTGTCTCTAGGCCCAATCCTAATTAAAAAATAATACTGTCAACTAATTTTTCTTTTAAATTTATAATAAAACAAATAAATTAAATTTTTCCTTGCCTTTCTACTTCTACTATCATACACCTTTTTGGTTCTATCCTCTGGTTATATTCTCGTTGTTCATATCACATATCACAAACCACGTATGCGGGCCTTCTTAATTATGACTACACAGTTCATCAGAGGAGGAGGATCTATTCTACCTTGCAGTTTGTTTAGATTTTTAGGTAAACCTTGGACTGATTGACAGGGATCCAAAAACACCTCTAATCACACTTAACTTAACGGGTGCTCAAAAAACTTAGGCCAGTTTGCCCCCAAAGTCCAACAAAATCTGGAACTTTTCCTTCGTCTACACCTGGCATCCGTTTCAAGTAAGTAAATTTATATACTCTCTCTCCTCTTCATCTCTCTCTCTCGTTCCTCTTCTTCTCTCTCTCTTTCTTCTTCTTCTTCGCGCGCGCCCGCTCGCTCGCTCGCTGCCGCCTCCCCCCTCGCCTCGCGCCCCCTACATTATGATACATGATCTATTAATGGTATCTCTCTCACTCTCAAAATCATTTCACTCGCACTTTTTTTCCCACTCCATATTGCGATTACTCTCATTACGACAACTCTACAGCGTCAATCTGGCCTACAATTGAAGGTTCACTTTTTCACTCAACAGCCTCTCTCCTACTTGGGAACTATACAATCACTATTAAAATAATCACTGCAACTAAAAATATAGTGTTGAGCCAGTGTTAGACTTTTCAAACCTTCATCCTTTCCCTCAATTTTTCATATAATTTTTTGCTTTTTCAATCCACCTTCTTTTATCAGAGTTTCTAACATTTTTTCTTTAATTCCCAACTTATCAATTAGACCCCTATTTAAGTGCTTGTCGTATATAGTACGTAGGAGTATTGCGCACTCACATATTTTTATCTCCGTCACAGCCACTTGAAGCGTAATCCAAGTGCTTACTTACCCGGATAGTGTTTCAGAGTACTGCATCCCTAGTGGAATTGAGGGTACAGGAGAAACCAGGTCCTTTAAGATTTTCTTATTTGAGACTCTTGACCGCCAAGTAGGGAACCTGAGACCTACATGACTAACACTTAAGGTGGCTGGTCTGCAACTTGTGTTAATATCATATTGAGCTATTTACTATGAAGATTTTTAAATAGGTATATTAGCCATTATAGAGGTACATAGAGGGTAGGTAAAATCGGTTTATGGTTTCAAGATTTATTCTTCACGAAGACCACATCCACAGGCCTCTCTTACGGGTTATGGGGTTTCGGGGGTTGTGTGGGTCTCTGAACTGTGATCTGTTGCTGGGAGAAGGATTATCCTTCCATTATATTTGAATATAAGTCTTCATGTCTAAAGATTATCATTACTTTATGTTTACATTTTATATTGTATATTATATTCAATCCTTGAGAAATTAATTAATATCAAATTGTTTATGTGATATATTTTAAGAAATCATCAGTTTACTAAATCAATTATGATAGCTAATAGCAGACACATTATCATTAGTACGGTTTCCAGGCTACAACCACTCGGTCCTACCTTTATACTACAAGTCGCGAGTAGTGTCGCTTTCTTACCTGTCTTATTACAGCCTGAGGTCTCTATATCGTCGAATTCATGCGCACTGCTCTCCGCATAAATTAAGCTATCCCCAGGGTAGTTCCCAATACTGTTCAGGACAATCCCGCTAATTGTACCACGCCGACCCTCGCTCCCGTCATAGATCGCTCTCACTCGTGTTAACCCATATGACTGCTATTCCTCCTCAAGTCTAAGCGTGAATACATCATTCCGAAAAATAATAATATTACTTTATAGACCCACTACCTCCAAAGCTCTTATTAAGCAAAAAAACCATTCTCTTAGCGATGCACTTGCGAGAATATGCGCATATAGAAATATTAAAAAACTCTCCAGTAACATAAAAATATTTATAAAGATTTGTGGTGTCTACTCTCTCTCGAGATCTGTCGCATATCTCCCGATAATACTGTTCTATTGTAATCGCTATAAGACGCTCTATTTCAGAAACATTCCTATCAATTTCATAGTGCGGGCGATAGTATATATAAACTAAGACACATCTAAAGGGCACACCCATATAATATGTCTCTCATGCCTGAACAGAAAGACGGAACAAATACTTCTCCATTTTAAGTTTACCCGATCTCCAAGCAGAAAATAAGAATATCTGCGTCAGAGAGAAACATTTATAAAATATACTTTACCCTCTCGTCATTGGGTACTTTCGTCGTGACCACCAAATCCTCGTATTTTACCATATGATTTTATAAAACCTTTCATATTTCCACCTTTATATATAAACACAAATGAGATTTAAATAGTTTTTTAATATAATCCAGTCGTTCGCGAAGCTTTCTGTCCACTCGTATCGTGATGAGAGTGTAGACTCTCCTCCCAGCACCGGTGTGGCTTGGTCATCTCGCAAGGAAAAAATAGCTTCGGTGAGTGAACGGATCCAAATAGGCCCATTCTGCTGAGAATTATTTCACATTCCTTGTAAAAATACACACACTTTAAAAACTGTGGAGGACCCACATTGCTTCTTCCTTAAAATGCCCATCTTACCTTTCATGTTTGAATTGGAGGTTTTAGCTATGTACCATAATAAATTAAGCAGGAGAAAATGCATACGCCAGTTCAATTAGAAAAATATCCTACAGACAAAAGCAATTTTTGTGCTATACTGTTATGCGGACCAGCCCCATGCCTCCGCGTGCTATCTCCCTGACACCACTCCAACCTCCAGGCTAGAATCCACTTCCAAATCCAGCGAAAGTCAGGTAGTTTACTGTAATCTGTCTCTAGCCTGTCCTATATTGCCCTACACACTACTGTCCTTCTCAAATAGTAAAAAAGCATACCCATATGATTCCATCTTCCATCCCAAAATGCCATTAACAACCCAATCCTGAGTGCTAGTTTTCAACTAACCAACAATGAATACCAAGTTGATATAATCAGTGCACAAAACGTAGGAAAACTAATTTCTGCCGAGACGCACTGTCTGCCATATCCACACCGATAGTTCTCCAAAAACTCACGCATAAAGGACTGTGTTTTCTGTCCTAAATAATAGCATCCTTATTATTAACTCAAATTCCTTGAAAAAAAGATTGTTCACTAAGCACAAGGAAAAAGAATAACCACCAAGCTTTAAAAAATTATCGGTAAATACAAGGTCATCCGAATTTCTAAACAAAAACAAACTACCCTTTAGATTATTAGAAATTTGAAACTCAGAGAGAACTCAAATATAAGTCTATTCTGAACAAAAGAATATATTTCAATGTAGATTGTCCCAATACAACACAGTTAATTCGAACAATCTCATCAATCAACCCTATATAGTTGCAGATTACTCCAAGTTGGTAGATCTCCTATAACTCTTCGAGAATTTCCTATTCTCAACACTCCCTTTAGGATTCATATTGCCTTTAGCTGATGAAAATGGAATAATATAAGTTCCCAAATAGAGCTTGATGTGATTACCCACTCTCTTTCTAATGCTCCTGAGGCTCCGAGAGAGGCGAGATGTGAAAAAAACCGTCACAACGTAAACGCTCAAAGGCTCTAAGCGACTCAGGATCTGTAATAGAGTCATTGGAAAGGGTGCCAAGAGGTCTCCATCTTTAAAGTCCAAAAACGTTCAATCACTCCCAAAACAGTCGCATGATTTACTTACGGCAATATTTTTTCAGCATGTGTTAAAATTTTAAAGTTAAAAAGCTAATTTAGGAATCCAATAATCGCAACTTCTCAACACCTTTTCAAAAAGAATGGCACTTTTCTGCGTGAAAAACGCTATTTTTTTCCTGCAAAATGCCCTAGGCAACCCCTATCCATCCCCTATACTGTTTGCTTGGTAGTTACTTTTACTCTGCTGCCGATTCGAACAGTAAGCTATTTTATTTGCTGGCTCTATCAAAGACCAACCAAAATCCACGCAATAAGAATGGGATTGTTGAATAAATTTATGTCGCATTCATGGTGAAACCCTTTCATAAAATTACCCGCTGAAACTTCTTCCCAAAAGCGAGGTCGTTAACAACCGAAGTGTTTCTGAAGTGCCTACTATTCTTCACCATCAATATTTGTTGTCCCTCTTCGTTGTCGAGATATTTTTGAAAATTTCCTCTCATTTGATCACTTCCAACACTACCCTAGAGCACATATAGAGAATTTAGAATCTCAAAATAGAAGTGATCATAATATTAACAACTAGCATGGCCCACTTCATTTAAATGGAATTGTGTCGTGGTTACTGCTCTAATTTTGAAGAGCTTGTTCACCTAATAAACGTATCTACACTAAAGTGATTTTCTTTGCAGGGAACTTTCGACTATGTCATCGCGACGTCTTTCAATTCAATCGTCGGATTCTAAATTGCCGCTAACCTCGTATAAGAATGAAGGTGACAATGCGTTAGGGAAGATGCTAGGAATACTCATTAATTATACTTGTCTCTCATTTTCCTGTTTCTCTTCAAACTAGACTTCATGCAGTTGAAGCACGAAAATTTATTTGTACACCCGATTTCCATTTACTGTCTGCTTCAGATCTACTTTTCTCCCCGTGGTAGTGAGTTTAATGAATGTCGACTTAGCTTTTGATCTTTTTAAGCAGATTTTCTACTCCGGTTAGTGATTTCCTATGAGAGTTTCAAACTTCGCCATTCTTTAAGGATCGTAAATCATTCACCTCGTCTATAGCTCTAAGATTCTTGTAGATATTCTAACTCCATTTTCCCTGGGGATGCCTAACACAAGGCCCCCTACATATGAACGTTTAGATACCATCATACTTCTTCCTTTTATAGTGATTATTTCCTTTTTTCCCATTCCCTTTAATGATCACTTACCTTAGTCATAGCCGCTTTGAAATTATTATACTAGGTTATAATTAATTAATTATATCAATTAAATAAATAATTCCTTTTTTTATATTTGTTCAGATTAGTATAAGACGAACATTGATTATTTATACGGCAGTTACCATTATTTACCCAATAGCCTTAAATGTACTTGCACTGAACAATGACCACAATGATAAAAAAAAAAATTAAATTGAGGAAAAATTAATAATTTTTACTAGAATAACAATATGTAGACTAGGCCTATCTTAATATAATAAATCTTTACGATGATGATCTCTTGTAAATATAATGCTACAGGTGGCAGGCTATCCCCCTCTTGCTACCAAATTCCCCATATCATCCTTTTATGTCCATATCAAAATCATTTTTCCAGCAAAGATTGCTTGCGAGTGCCACAAAAAACAGCGAAAGATTGTATTTCGCCTCTACCGCGAGGCTCGCGGTCGCCCATCCCTCCTGGTGTTGTTTAAAAGGTGTGAGCAGACTAAACGAGAGCGAGAGTGTGAAAGAAACTCTACAGGCAAAGATAAATAGACGTATGCTATCCGCAAAAAACTTTTGATTATCTGCATTTTAAGCGTAATCCACATCTCGCGCTACCTCCCTCCGCAAACACATGCTCAAATAGGTGTTAGAACGGGGAATTATTTGTGGGAACTATATTTCGATTGTCAATTCCGTTATCAAACTGCCTATCCTGTCCCTTTGGTTGTGAAAAAGTTGCGCAAGAATCAAGTAATTACGTCGTCTCTTCCAACTAAGAGCGTTAGGCTTTGCGTACACCTTCTAACTAACCAACCAGTTCTTCCTATTTATTGCGTGCCTTGATTACAGCAGAACACAGATTACATTATCTCTAGATAGCTGTTTGCACTAATGCATCTAGTGTAGTTAGTTTATGCATAGAACACTCAGAAAGCTCTTCTAGCAAACGGTATCTTGAATGTCCTAATTACAAACAATTGTAAAATTTTACTTTTAACTGACTGCATGCTAGACTTATTAATCACGCGAAGGAGTGAAAGCCTAACCTATCACCAAGGTAACAGTACTATTTTAAACTCTAGCAAAAAGTCTATACCTTCTCGCGCATATACATAAGACGGGACCACTATAAAGAAGCCCAGACAGTTATTTCACGTACGAATCTCTAGTGCGCGGAGTATTCCATTCCCTTCACTTGCATTCTCTATATTTTTCTGGATCTGGTATAAACAACTCAATACATATAAGGAATTCTTATATTCTCAATCTACTTGGAACTACAGCTTTTGTTTTAATTCCAGTATTCCTCCAAACCTGGATTAAAGATCGAAGTTGACGGACAAACCAAAGACCATATTTGCTTGGCCTGTCACTCTATAATTATTTTAATTGGATGAAAATATGATTTAAGGGCAGCAATCTCCCTATCTAGAAGAGTTCGCCCTCAGCGTTGTCTGCTGTCAAAGTCTCAGTATTAGTGTATTCCGGGCCAAGAATATCATTCGGACGGCGTGATCCCTTGTTAAAAATGTACTAGAAACCATAAATCCGGAGTTCTTCTCAACTGGTGGGATAGTTTTTGGTGCATTTTTACAATATATTGAGCCAAATCAAAAAAATGACCGATTAAGAACCGGGGTCCTCATTGATTGGTATACGCTCGGTTTTCCTACTCAACTCCTACTTTTCATTAAATGCCTTCTGTCAAATAGATACATCAAACCAAGTGTAAAAAAAAACTTCTAAGTAAGTTAGCCTAATAAAACGGCTATCCATGCTGGCTAGTGATTAAATTTATACGGTATCTTCATATCACCCGAGAGATCAATTATTTCTCTCTATAGTGACTATATATTGACGCCTCTATGTAGGCCTCGAGTGCCAGCCTGCCTTTCTTGTCTTAGTTGCAAATCCTTCAAATAGCCATTGTGTCAATATTTATACAATGGTGCGTAACTATCCTCTATGGCTTCCATTTCTCACCCACCAAAAGTTCACTGCACCCACGTTTTTACCGCGAAAAAGAGGAATCATATTACCCGATGAACATCACATAATTCAAAAAATCACAAACCTTATATATGGTCGCCCATTTCCTTGTTAACTTCAAAGAGATCAAATTTCTAGGTAACTGATTCTAGATAAGACCACTTAACATTACGCATCGTGAGCTTATAGTAGAAACTTTATAATAATAGACTTATAGTCATACGTGTGCTTTGAACCTATTACGGTCAATGCTCACCTCAATAAATCGCAGTCCCATTTCTTAACGTTATATATATCACCTCATAATCAATTGATGCCGTAATATGTGTCAACATCACTGATCGATACCCATGCACCCAGGCTATCACTTATTCCAGGAGCTTTCTAATCTGTCCATCATGGGGAGCTCTTGAGTTGAATTCACAATGTGATGTCACTCTTCTCTTTCGGAAGGAATACATCATTTAGCACAATTTATCTTCGCTTTCAAACCAAATACTTCTGCTCATGACACTGATCTGCGGGAGATACCTTCTGAATATCATAGTTACTGGCCAATTTGCCAACCACATGATTTATAAACATCCCATGATTTTTTATACATCCTTTGGCAAAAGGTGCTGCCTTTCTCTTATGACGATGGAGATACAACTTGGTCTATTTCCTAACTTTCACCATTGCCTGGTCTGCACCTTAGCTCCCCCAATCTGAGCCACACATGGCTACCTTGCTAAAGCATCATTTTTGTTACTCAATTCCGCAGTTAACGGTGAATGTACTCCAGTATTTATACTGACGGCTCTAAACAGGGGACAGTGTGGGTTAGCCTGCTCTCTTTCCTGTCCGCTAAAACCTCTCCGCAATTTTACCTCATGCGTCAATTATTACTGCAGAATTAATGACTATAATGATTAGCTAATTGCGAATTCATTATTCGCTATAAACCTAAGGACACTCTTATTGTCATTGTATACAGAGATTCGCTAAGCGCGCTCCAGGCGCGCTAAAATCCCCTTATTCTGAAAACACAATGGTATCCGCTATACAACAATTTCTTCGGCTGCTCCACTCCCGTAAGGAAAAATCATTCTATGTTGGACCACCTCTCATGTAGGGGTAACTGGTAATGAAAATCGCCAATAGAGTAGATCAAAAATCGCCGCCATCTGTTTTTTTCAGGAATTAGTTCCAGGTAACTCCCGGAAGCATTGCGAAAAGCCGGCCTACCAATTCAACATGATTAATTATCCTGACTTCTCCACAAGAGTTTCGGTCTTATGTGGCAGCGGGGTAAAACTTAGAAATATAAATGCGAACGCATTGGTTTGTGGTTTTCCTCCCACAGACGAAAGCGCTTACACGAGGCTGATACTTGCACTCCCTCCGCACTGGCCACACCAATATCACTTCCAACCACCATGTCACGTGACCCTTCATCCCATCTGTAAATTTTGCCACCGTCGCCATACCCACAATCTGTTCACCATATTTTCAATTGATTATCCTCAACTGTACCCCCATTCGTCGCCGTTCTTCACTCTTCCTATATTATGGTCTATATACAACATCTTTAAAAGGTGACTCTCCATATCTTTTACTGAATACCTTTTCACTTTAGAAGAAACTTCTTGTTTTCTATGTATCGTCAGGATGATGAATAGTTCTTTTTGCAATTATATATATCTGGAATTCAACATCAGCCTTTGATTTATAAAAGTTTTAGATATTGCTTCCTAAACTTATTATACTGAGATGTTACAAATTTAACTGCATAGAATTCACTAGTCAGACTGTACGATACAACATATATTGGTTTACACGACGAATAGATTGTATAGCGTATAGGCATATCAACATTGCTACAAATACCTGTAAATTTCTATTGCATCATTTTCACACGGAACGCATACTCCTCCCCCCGACCGCCGAGCACTTTCATTATTTCAAACACATTCACATATATTATTATGCAGATCGGTGATCTAGGGAAACTTATGAAAAGATTGCGGATGTTCAAATACCCATATTGGTCTAAGCATTGGCAACCGTTAGCTTGATGATGGTATTGAGATTTCATGTCATTTAATAATATAATATTATTTATTTTAATTATTTGTTGTTATATCAATTAAAACACTCGTTTCGTTTACATTAAAACTTTCCATCGTAGATGTCACAAGTACAGGACGAATTCGCATCAGGAAAATCTCTGTAAATATGTCTCTCTACTCCTTGTAAATTTTTTCAAAAATTATTTTAAATAACCAATAAATATTTCGTGACATAAGCACACTTGAAGCCGAAACTAAAACTTTTATATAGTTATAATAATTTCTGTTATGATAATATTATAGAGGGATCATATTTTAATGTGAGGATATAATTTTTTAATATTTTATTTCGTTTTTATTATTTTTGACTGAATATTCATATCAATTAAAATTTTTTATTAACATTTTAAAAATTCTATAAAAGCCATAGATCCACCCATGGGGTGAATTATTTCAGAAATCAGCTGACCGCTTCGATTGTATAGTGCGCCGTGGTTGGGTTCTGTACAATTGACTCTCTCTCTTCTCTCTCTCTCTCGCTTTCTGTTTACTCTCTCGTCATCTCTCTCTCTCTCTCTGCATCTCTCTCTCTCGTCTCTTACTGCCAGATATTGAATTGTATATAATTATATATAATATATATAGATATATTATATAAATAAATGTAATATATATGATATAAGTATAAATAAATAATAATTATATATTATAATAATATATATATATATATATATATATATATATATAAAAGTTCATAATATAATATAATATAGAGATAAAGTACTATAATATATATAAATAGAAATGTACCTTATTATAATATATATATATAAATATAGTAAATATATATAGAGATATATTTATATATAGTTATATATACTAGAAATATTATATATTTACAATATATAATTATATATAGTTATATATACGTATATATATATAATTAATAATATAAATGTATAAAATATATATAATATATATAAATTAAATTAAAGATATAAAATTTATATATATATATATATATAATAATAGATAAAAAATATAATATAGATAAATATAGTAGCTCAACTTTACCAAAAAAGCACCGCGAATATATACTCGGAAAAAAACTACGTAGGTACATTCAACTAATAACATTTGGAATCAGCGTATGAAACTTAGGTAGAAAACATGATTTTTTTTTCACATAGAGATGGAAATATCATTAAGTAAGAAAAAAAAAAACTATAAACATATTTGAATGAGCGTATGAAATTTGTATGAAAGGGATTTTTTTTGTAGTTGGCTCGAGCAAGGACTAGTGGACAGTAAGGAGGGACGAAGTCGACCCCCGTCCGTCATCCCCCGATTCGGCCGGAGAGACCCCGAACTTCTTTGCGAAGATCATTGCGGATGATGAGACTCGTTGGAAAAGACTTTTGGGACTACGAACCAAAATAAAATAAAAAAGGTATTGTGTTTTATACACAATTATCATACGTATGATTGACCAAATGATGCTATAGTTTTGCTAATGAGTAACTATCGTAGTTTTCAGGAGGAAATTCAAGAAAAAAAAGAGAAAAAACAACACAAAAGAAATCGACATTATTCCATACGAAATTTCATATGCTGAATTCAAGAATATAGTTAATAGTGTTCCTTATTACCAATATCAGTTAAGATTTTCGTGAGAGATGAATCAATAGCAGGTGAGACTTGGTAAAGAGTGAGTGATCAATGAATATATAATATGAGATATATATATATAGTAAAAAAAAGATATATAGACTAACAGTAATGCGATATAATAGAGGGTATAATGCAATGTGAAAGAGTGATAATAGAAGTATATAAAAGATGAGCCCAAGGGTAAAAGGTAAGTAGGAATAAAATACGTTAGTAAAAGAAAGTAAGTTGATGAAACCAGCCTCACCGAGATAAGTTAGAAGGTGAAACCCTATATTATCAGTATCTCT
>JABUQX010016911.1:0-40159 GCA_015478945.1 Trachelipus rathkii | reverse complement strand
AGAGAAAGAGATCAAGAGTCGATGAGAAACGTTTGTATATATTAGTCTATTTTCCAGTTATTCAATATTTTCATTCCAAATATTTTGACCCATATTTAGGTTGGTACCTTTCAGTAGGTCACTGTCTTATATCATGTAGTTTGACATAAATTTATTTAGGACGTACTTATGGATTCATTAACAAAAAAAACGTAGATATATCATTATACATTTAGTTTCTTACTTCTTATAGGTATACTGTCCTATTATACACCTTCTGTGATCAATAATTATAAAAATTGTTATGAACAATTTTACTCTCACATGTAAATAGTTAAAATGAGGGTTTTAACCTTAAATTTTCAATTTTATTATAACTTTGTGTGATAAACATAGAAAAAATGAGTAATTTATATATTAAATACTTATATGTTGGATCTCTTAAATAGGTCATAAGATTCATTCTTATATTTAAATATTTAAAAAACCATTGATTGAGCTTTCAGTTAATAAGATTACAAAGAGTAATAACGTTATATGCTATTATTCCAATTTAATTCATATTTTCATTCAAATATTTTGACTAAATCATTTAGAAGTGGTTATACTTATTTTCAGTAGGTTATATTCTGTCTTACATTTATCTAAGTAGTTTTTGACTAATAAATTTTAAGACGTACTATGGGTTTTACAATACAAATTATATAAAAACGTAGAATTTATCCTGGGAGCGTAATATTTCTCTTTTACTGTAGGTTACAATCTAACACACTTTGTGTGATCAAAATAAAGATTGTTGCCATCACACCTCGTAGTAAAACAGTTAAAAAGGTATTACTCAATTTTCAGACTATAACGCTATTTTGAGTACGTAGCGATTAACAAAGGTATATTTAATAAATACTGGTATGTTGGATCTCTTCAATAGGTCACTGTCGTACATTCCATATTAAATTTAAAGACTTTTGCCCCTCAGTTAAAAAGTTACAAGAGTCACAACGTTTATGCTATATTCCAATTTTCATATTTTCATTCAAATATTTTGACCCATATTTAGGTTGGTACTTTTCAGTAGGTCACTGTCTTACATCATGTAGTTTGACATAAATTTTAGGACGTATTATGGGTCTGACAAATAAAAACGTAGAATATAAAGACATGTTATTTCACTTCTATATTTTACTATCTAACACCCTTTGGTCAAATTAAAGATTGTTGCCCCTCAGGTAAAAAGTTAAAAGAGTTTACTCAATTTTCAGGACCTATTTTGAGTCGTGCAAAAAAAGGTAATAAATACTGGTATGTTGGATCTCTTCAATAGGTCACTGTCGTACATTCTATATTAAATTTAAAGACTTTTGCCCCTCAGTTAAAAAGTTACAAATATCCGAAATTTATGCTATATTCCAATTTTCATATTTTTATTCAAATTTTTTGACCCATATTTAGGTTGGTACTTTTCAGTAGGTCACTGTCTTACATCATGTAGTTTGACATAAATTTTAGGACGTACTATGGGTCTTACAAAAAAACGTAGAATATAAAGACATGTTGTTTCCCTTCTGTAGGTTACCGTCTTACATTCTGTGATCAAATTAAAGATTGTTACCCCTCAGGTAAAAAGGTAAAAGGTTTTACTTAATTTTCAGAACCTACTTTGATTCGTACAAAAATGGTAATATATACTGATATGTTGGATCTCTTCAATAGGTCACTGTCGTACATTCTATATTAAATTTAAAGACTGTTGTCCCCCAGGTAAAAAGTTACAAGAGTAACAACGTTGATGCTATATTTCAATTTTCAAATTTTCATTCAAATATTTTGACCCATATATAGGTTGATACATTTCAGTAGGTCTCTGTCTTACATCATGTAGTTTGACATCAATTTTAGGTACGTAACTATGAGTCTTACAAAAAAAACTTAAAATATAAAGACATGTTGTTTCTCTTCTGTAGGTTACTGTCTTACATTCTGTGATCAAATTAAAGATTGTTGCCCTTCAAGTAAAAAGTTAAAAGGGTTTACTTAATTTTCAGGACCTACTTTGAGTCTTACATAAAAGGTAATGTATTCTGATGTGTTGGATCTCTTTAATAGGTCACTGTCGTACATTCTATAATAAATTTAAAAACTGTTGCATCTCATTTAAAAAGTTACAAAAGTCACAAAGTTGTTGCTATATTCATATTTTCATATTTTCATTCAAATATTTTGACCCATATTTAGGTTGGTACTTTTCAGTAGGTCACTGTCTTACATCATGTAGTTTGACATAAATTTTAGGACGTACTATGGGTTTTACAAAAAAAAAAAGTAGAATATACATATATGTTGTTTCTCTTCTGTAGGTTACCATCATTATATCTGTGGTCAAAATAAAAATTGTCGCATCTCCAGTAATAAGTTAAAAGGGTTTACTCAATTTTCAGGACCTACTTTGAGTCGTACAAAAAAGGTAATAAATACTGATATGTTGGATCTCTTCAATAGGTCACTGTCGTACATTCTATGTTAAATTTAAAGACTGTTGCCCCCCAGGTAAAAAGTTACAAGAGTCACAACGTTGATGCTATATTCCAATTTTCATATTTTCATTCAAATATTTTGACCCATATTTAGGTTGGTACTTTTCAGTAGGTCACTGTCCTACATCATGTAGTTTGAAATAAATTTTAGGATGTACTATGGATCTTACAAAAAAACGTAGAATAAACAGACATGTTGTTTCTCTTCTGTAGGTTACTATCTTACATTATGTGGTCAAATTAAAAATTGTTGCCCCTCAGGTAAAAAGTTAAAAGGTTTTACTTAAATTTCAGGACCTAATTTGAGTCGTACAAAAAAGGTAATATATTCTGATATGTTGGATCTCTTCAATAGGTCACTGTCGTACATTCTCTATTAAATTTAAAGACTGTTGCCCCCCTAGGTAAAAAGTTACAAGAGTCACAACGTTGATGCTATATTCCAATTTTCATTTTTTAATTCAAATATTTTGACCCATATTTAGGTTGGTACTTTTCAGTAGGTTGGTCTTACATCATGTAGTTTGACATAAATTTTAGGACGTACTATGGGTCTTACAAAAAAACGTAGAATATACAGACATGTGTTTTCTCTTCTGTAGGTTACTGTCTTACATTCGGTGATCAAATTAAAGATTGTTACCCGTCAGGTAAAAAGTTTAAAGGTTTTATTTAATTTTCAGGATCTACTTTGAGTCGTACAAAAAAGGTAATATATATTGATATGTTGGATCTCTTCAATAGGTCACTGTCGTACATTCACTGTTAAATTTAAAACTGTTGCCCCTTAGGTAAAAAGTTACAAGAGTAATAACGTTTATGATATATTCCAATTTTCATATTTTCGTTTAAATATTTTGACCCATATTTAGGTTGGTACTTTTTCAGTGGTCACTGTCTTTACATCAATGTAGTTTTGAGCATAAATTGTTAGGAACGTCTATGGGTCTTAAATAAAAAACGTTGTAAGAATATACAGACATGGTGTTTCCCTTCTGTAGGTTACCGTCTTACATTCTGTGATCAAATTAAAGATTGTTGCCCCTCAGGTAAAAAGGTAAAAGGTTTTACTTAATTTTCAGAACCTACTTTGATTCGTACAAAAATGGTAATATATACTGATATGTTGGATCTCTTTAATCCGTCACTGTCGTACATTCTATTTTAAATTTAAAGACTGTTGCCCCCCAGGTAAAAAGTTACAAGAGTCACAACGTTGATGCTATATTCCAATTTTTCTATTTTCAATTCAAATATTTTAATTTTACCATATTTTAGGTTGGTACTTTTCAGTAGGTCACTGTCTTACATCATGTAGTTTGACATAAATTTTAGGACGTACTATGGGTCTTACAAAAAAACGTAGCATATAGAGACATGTTGTTTATCTTCTGTAGGTTACAATCTTACATTCTGTGGTCAAATTAAAAATTGTTGCCCCTCAATTAAAAAGTTAAAAGGTTTTACTTAAATTTCAGGACCTAATTCGAGTCGTACAAAAAAGGTAATATATACCGATATGTTGGATCTCTTCAATAGATCACTGTCAAACATCCTATATTAAATTTAAAGACTGTTGTCCCCCAGGGAAAAAGTTATAAGAGTCACAACGTTGATGCTATATTTTAATTTTTACTTTAGTTATATTTTCATTTTCATATAATGTTTTGTTTTTAACTCATATTTCAGTTGGTACTTTTCAGTAGGTCACTGTCATATATCATTTTGTTTGACCCAAATTTTATTACGTACTATGGGTCTTACAAAAAAAACGTAGAATACACAGACATGTTGTTTTTCTTCTGTAGGGTACTAACTTACACCCTGTGGTCAAATTAAAGATTGTTGACCATCAGGTAAAAAGTTAAAAGAGTTTACTCAATTTTCAGGACCTACTTTGAGTCGTACAAAAAAGGTAATAAATAGTTATATGTTGTATCTCTTCAATAGGTCACTTTTGTACATTCTATATTAAATTTAAAAACTGTTGCCCCTCAGTTAAAGTTACAACAGTATTACCTTATAATATCTAATTTTTTCAATATTAAACATATAACTATTAAGTAGGTTGGTACTTTTCAGTAGGTCACTGTCTTACATCATGTAGTTTGACATAAATTTTAGGACGTACTATGGGTCTTACAAAAAAACGTAGAATATACAGACATGTTGTTTCTCTTCCGTAGTATCTATCTTACATTCTGTGGTCAAATTAAAAATTGTTGCCCCTCAATTAAAAATTTAAAAGGTTTTACTTAAATTTCAGGACCTAATTCGAGTCGTACAAAAAAGGTAAGATTTTCTGATATGTTGGATCTCTTCAATAGGTCACTGTCAATACATTCTATGTTAATTTAAAGACTATTGCCCCTAAGGGAAAAAGTTACAAGAGTCAAAACGTTGATCTAATATTCCAATTTTCATATTCTCATTCAAATATTTTGACCCATATTTAGGTTAATACTTTTCAGTAGGTCACTGTCTTATATCATGTAGTTTGACATAAATTTTAAAACGTACTATTGGATTTACAAAAAAACGTAGAATATACAGACATGTTGTTTCTCTTCTCAAGGTTATTGTCTTACATTCTGTGATCAAATAAAAGATTGTTGCCCCTCAAGTAAAAAGTTAAAAGGCAGAACCTTCAAATTTTCAGGACCTTCTTTGATTCGTACAAAAAAGGTAATAATATTCTGATATGTTGGATCTTTCAATAGGTCAAGTTCATAACTTCTATTATTAAATTTAAAAAACTGTTGCCCCCCATGTAAAAAGTTACATGAGTCACAACGTTGATGCTATATTCCAATTTTTATATTTTCATTCAAATATTTTGACCCATATTTAGGGGTGTACTTTTCAGTAGGTCACTGTCTTACATCATGTAGTTTGACATATATTTTAGGACGTACTATGGGTCTTACAAAAAAACGTAGAAGATACAGACATGTTGTTTCTCTTCTGTAGGTTACTGTCTTACATTCTTTGATCAAATTAAAGATTGTTGCCCCTCAGGTAAAAAGTTTAAGTTTTATTTAAATTTTCAGGATCTACTTTGAGTCGTACAAAAAAGGTAATATATATTGATATGTTGGATCTCTTCAATAGGTCACAGTCGTAGATTCACTATTACATTTAAAAACTGTTGCCCCTTAGTTAAAAAGTTACAAGAGTAGTAACGTTTATGATATATTCCAATTTTCCTATTTTCATTCAAATATTTTGACCCATATTTAGGTTGGTTCTTTTCAGTAGGTCACTGTCTTACATCATGTAGTTTGACATAAATTTTAGGACGTACTATGAGTGTCTGACAAATAAAAACGTAGAATATAAAGACATGTTATTTCACTTCTATATTTTTACTATCTAACACCCTTGTGGTCAAGTTAAAACGATTGTTGCCGCCCTCAGGTAAAAAAGTTGAAGAGTTTACTCAAATTTTCAGGACTTATTTGAGTCGTGCAAAAAAAAGGTAATAAATACTGGTAAGTTGTTAACTCTCTTCAATAGGTCACTTGTCGTACATTCTATATTAAATTGAAAAGACTTTTGCCCCTCAGTTAAAAAGTTACAAGAGTCACAACGTTTATGCTATATTCCAATTTTCATATTTTTATTCAAATATTTTGACCCATATTTAGGTTGGTACTTTTCAGTAGGTCACTGTCTTTATCATGTAGTTTGAAATAAATTTTTTAGGACGTACTAAGGTATTACAAAAAACGTAGAAATATACAGACATGTTGTTTCCCTTCTGTAGGTTACCGTCTTACATTCTGTGATCAAAATTAAAGATTGTTACCCCTCAGGTAAAAAGGTAAAGGTTTACTTATATTTCAGGACCTACTTATTGATTCGTACAAAAATGGTAATATATAACTTGATATGTTGGATCTCTTTCATAGGTCACTGTCGTACATTCCTATTTTAATTTAAAAGACTGTTGTCCCTCAGGTAAAAAGTTACAAGAGTAACAACGTTGATGCTATATTTCAATTTTCAAATTTTCCTACCTTCTATGATCAAATTAAAGAATGTTGCACCTCAAGTAAAAAGTTAAAAGGGTTTACTTAATACTTCAGGACCTACTTTGAGTCGAACAAAAAAGGTATATATTCTGTATGTTGGATCTCTTCAATAAGGTCACTGTCCGTACATTCTATTTTAAATTTAAAAAGACCTGTTGCCCCCCAGGTAAAAAGTTATAAAGTCACAACGTTGATGGCTATATTCCAATTCTCATATTTTTCATTCAAATATTTTTACCCATATTTCAGTTGGTACTTTTCAAGTAAGGTCACTGCATAATATATCATTAGTTGAGTTTTGACCGCAAATTTTTATTACGTACTATGGGTAGTCCTTTACAACATATATAAACACACCTACAATATGGGACAGAGACATGGAATCTTAATGGGTACATATTACTTGTTATGAGTAGACTTAGCTTAACGATTTCTTGAAAACTCTCCTAACTATCTGTCGTCAAACATGTTAGATTGTGGATGTCCTTCTCGGCAAGAGTAAAAATTATTGTTTTACAATACGAGTGTTTACTCTATTTTTCCATAGGACACTACGGTCAATTGAAGTTAATCACATGTACATATACAATACAGAGGATAATAAACGTTACTGATTATATGGAGCAATTTGGTAGTACCGTGTCTCTACCAATATAGGTTCTACCTTCGAGCTCGTCTCATCTCACTCTCAATTATATTTAAATCTATATAAACAAACCGTGTATTGCCCCCTCCATATTTTTTATAGGCTATGATTACAAGAAGACTATCTCACACAGTTGGAGAATATGAATCAATATAGCGTAAATTAATTTCCCCACGTTTTCTAGAATTATTTATTCAAATCATATATTAATTTCTCTGTTATATTAGAGAGCAACCACATATTACATCACGTGCTCTTTGAGTAACTTTTCAGTGAGAGGGTGAATTCTAACATGACTTTTTTCTCCTTATAATTCAAAGAGATATAGTTTTCGACAAAAAGTCAATGTCTTTTACGCTCGCACAGTGAATCCTAAATGTAGACCTAGCGAGAAAAAACGTAAATATATCAGTACATTCTTGGTGGGTGTGTGACCTTCACCTGTTCTAAAAATATTAATCTTGGTCCTAATTACTTGGCATTTGGCCCCTTCTGAACCTCCCTTCTCCGTGATCAATGTTAAAAAATTCGCTTTGTACCCCGTGTTTTAGCTAAGTATACAAAGATGTCTATATACACCGAGGTATATATACGACCTAATAGTGCTATCACTAGGAATATACTAGTGTAGTCGTATATTAAATAATGAGTAATCCAATATCTATATGATTTGTGGAGACTATCTTCTTCCAGAGGTGCGCTGGGGGTCTACTGGTGATCGAGTAGGCGAGTTAATTCTATATTAAATTTAAAAACTCAGTTGCCAAGTTCGTGATTCACTCAGTTAGAAATACAGTGTAAACAAGACGTTGCGAGCAACACGAGCTTGAAATTATTCTTAATATTCATTAACCATATTAATTGTCATATTAATATTCATAATTCAAAGAAATATTTTTAGAGACTTCTTCAAAGTTACCATATTATGTGTTGTACTGGGTGTGCGAGTGAGGAGATAAGGTGTGGTAATACTATCTTATCTTAGTAAGTTTACAATTATTTTCAAAAAATTAAGAGCACAGGGTGACGAGAAGATCTGTTCTCTATTCTTATACAAAACAGTAGAATATACAGACCTGTTGTTTCTCTTCTATAGGTTACTGTCCCTTATCCTTCTGTGATACAATTAAAATGATTGTTGCCCGATCCAAGAAAATTCATATTTTAAGCATGTTTTCTATGGTTTTTGGTTTGGTCACTAAGGGGGATAGGCTAGTTTCTCGAAAATTAAGAAAAATAAAATTTAATTTTCCTTGCTAAGAGAAATGGTGGATCGCAATAATTGTATGCTCTAAGGCATATGTTATATCCAATATTTTTATCTATAAAATTGAAAATGAAATGAAAATAATGAAGAAGTTGGTTTGTTTGGGTGGGTTTCTTTTCACAGTGTTACATGGAGGAGTATGTCGAATGATGTTATGCTGTTGTACCCTACCCTATTATTCCCCATCAAGAAAGTAAACAGTTAGTATATAGGAGCTTCTCTCAACATTATATTATTTTGCACAGGTATTTAAACTTCTCGAATCGTCACAACACAGAGCTAATAAATATATTTGAGCATGTTTTGACATTCTTCTTTTGCACGAATGATACAATCACGATGTGCGGTACATTCACATATTTAATTTTATTACCAACTCTTGTTTTATGCGTCATTATGTTATAATTATAAGAGTTAAAGAGTAATCACGTATATGTAGATACGCTTCTATACTAATTATTCTTCACTAAATGTTTTCAATATCGTTAATCACTATCAACATATTTGACAACCACATACTTACTAGGTGCTTGCGATTATTCATCTTTTCTTCAGACAGCGATCACTCCCGAGAGTCATTAGCATCAGAAGACACAATAAGTTATATGTGTTTGAGACATTTACATTTTTTCTCAGACAGCAAATACTAACTCAGGGTCTTTAATATATTGTTCGAAATATCAACAAACACACGTCATGAATCAAACAAACACGACAAATATTGTGTTAATTTTACTCTTTCTGTCTCACATTAACTTCCTCATGATATTAAACATCTATCTGGACTCAATTACACAGATTGGTTACCTTTTATATATTACCCACCCACTAAAAAACCAGTATGAGAACACAAGCATATGGTATATATAAATGGTTATATTTACTTTCTTTAGAGTGTTCTGTCAAGGAGAAAACCACTCTAACTTTGACTGTTTTCTGAGATTACAAATATTAGTAAGAATTTGATAATTAGGGAGAGTCTTGATTATGTTTTGGCACCTCCTCCTATCACATATCTATGGAAACTTCAAATGTTCTGTTCACGAGTATTCTTATATATTCACTATAAATGTATCTCTGATTTTGTGTGCACCTATATATACGGTTGTGTCAAAGGTAGTTTACACCCGAGAAAAGCTCCCACAACGCGTACGGAACGCTTCTATGAGATTCATATCTAATTATTATCTATACTTACTCACAATATATTTTTACCACACTCTCTAGGTTGTAATTTTCAGTAGGTCACTCTCTTCATCATGTGTTTCTCGACACTCACAATTTTTGACGGCGAACGATCAACTTTATAAGTGGAGGTTATTTACAAAATAACGTGGAATATATAACACGTTAGCATCTCAGATTTTGCCATGAATCCTCATTCTTACCTGATAGAGGTATGGATAAATTGTCTCGAATTACATGTGAGACTCTATTAAAACGCAATTAGAAGAGAGATATGGTTCGCACCATATTGGCGGGTTGAGAGGTATTAATTAGGAAGAAGGGCAGATGGGCTATATAACATATAATGCTAAATATCAGGATCTCTTTACACCTAATCTCGGAACAATTGACCACAAATGTAGGATTTGCGGAGACGAAAGACTAGACACGTGTTATTTTTGTGTTATTTCAATCACTGAATAAATAATTAGTGGTAACTTCTCATCACAACTTACTTCATTTCTAGAAGTAACTATGTTTACATATTATATACTAAGAAAATAACATATTTAATCCAACTATAGGTATTAAAAATTCTTGCTTATTGCATTCTTCCAATGGTCTAATTAAAGTTACCAAAAGATATCACATAAAGTAGGTGTAGAGAGACTAGCGGAAAACTTTGTTTTTTTTTAATTAATTCTTATATAAATTATATCTCTGAGTCAAATAATAAGTATGAGCAAAGTGAAAAGGAAATTTGGTGATGAGCGTCGAATTTCGCAGATTGAATATTTGGCCACATGTGTACACATATGCGAAGTCTTATTCAAGATTTAGATTGCTGATTAAGATTTATTTTGACAACAAATATTATAAGAAGTTACTTGTACTACGTAAGAAGGAAACCGATGGTAGAGAATAGGGTTCGAGACACAAAAGAGAAAAAACGCGCTATAGCTATCACTCCATAAAATATATACTATCTATTTACGTTCCTTGTTCGAAAACTTCACTTCTATTATTTAGTACCAATTACTTTTATAATACGACTCGTATTAATCATATATTAATATAAAATATAGTTCATAAGGTACTCTTTTTAAAAAAGGGAGTTGTCATATTTTAGTCTATCAAAATGTGTATAGCTAAACTCTATGAGTTACGTAAACACAAATATAAGATATATAGGTAAATATAAATACTCATGAGATAATTAGTTTTAGATCTCTTTATAACCGGTTACACGAGTCGTAATTCTAAATGTTAAAATTTAATGAAATGTTGCCTATATATATACCCACCAGTGGAAAAATGATTATAAATACATAAGAAGTCATCACGTTGAGCGCTTATTATTATATGCTATATTGAGCAAATTTTAAATATTTTTAATATCAAAATAGATTTTCAGTAATCTCACGCTAATCACATTCACCGGTTGGTCAGCGTGGCATAGTCTCTACTCTCAAGTAGATCAGTGGGAGAGCTTCAGTGTAAATTTATCACTACCCTTATGGGCAGTTTGGACATCACGAGAAACTCAGTGTTAGTAGGTAACGCTCACTGGCAGGGCGGTCTGTGTATAATAAAACGCGCTAACGCCACGTGAAAGGCCCATCTACTTGGTGTTTTCTGTTCTGGTACGCGGAGCGGTATACACTATTGTTAATTTTAAACACATATAATGTGTGAGTCAAAATTAAATAAGATTGTTGACCACTCAGTATTAAAAAGTTTAAATAGCGTTTAAGACAAAATTTTCAGGAACGAAATTGGTAGAAGTAAAGTATAAATATATTTAGTTAAATAATTTAATTTACCTAGATAAGTTGGAGATTTATCACTTCTAAATAGGGTCACTGTCGTATACATTCTATGTATAAATTTAAAAGACTATTGCACCCCATATACGGTTTGAAAAGTAACAAGTAATCTTTAATCTAAACCGTTGATGCTATATTATTCCAATTTATTCATATTTCATCATATCAAAATATTTTTGACTACCATACTTTAGTGATATGGACTTTTATCAAGTTATAGGTATCTACTGTCTTAAAATCATTATGTATAATAGTATTTGATCAATAAATTTTTAAGAAAGTTAACTTATATTGAGGTCTTTACAAAAAAAACGTAAGAATAATATAACAGACATGTTGTTATCATACTGCTTACTCAAGTTGATTATTGTTCATTACATTTTATGTATGATCTTATACATAATTTAATAAAAGATATTATGTTTGCCTCCTCAATTTATATAAAAAAGTTATTAAAGGATTTACTTTTATATAATTTTCAGGACCTATTTTTGAGTTGTTATATAAAAAAGGTAATATTTTCTGATATGTTTGGAATTATCTCATTCAGTAAAGTACAGGTGAGTGTCTATATTATTAAATTAATATTTTAAAAACTGTTGAGTCTACCCATAGGTAAAAAAGTTACATAGAGTCCTACACAACACGTTTATGAATGCTAATATTCCAATTTTCACCATATTTTCATTCAATTTATAATTTTGAACATATCACCATTATAATTAGTTGGTACTTTTTCAGATAGTTGATATATATCACTGTCATTATTACATCCATGTAGTTTTGAACTACAAAATATTATTTATATAGGAAGTACTTTTAAATGGGTGCGGTACAAAAAAAACGTAGATAAATATAAAGACTGTATTAGTATTATATATCCCTTCTGTAGGTTACAATCTTACATTCTGAGATATCTAAAATTAAAGATTTGATATGAGCCCCCAGGTAATATTAAAGGTAAATGGTTTATATCTATATAAATTTTCATGAGAATCTCATACTTATATGTTATTCGGCTCAACAGGATAGTGAGGTGAGATACCGGAGTCACATGGCATAACTGGTCGAGTGAGTGCTTCTGAGAGTCGAATTTCTCTGTGGTCACATTAAGGGTCTAACTAGAGTCAGTACATTCCAGTAGTGATAATATTATTCTTCCAGCACCTTTCTTTGGATGGATCCTAGCGCCTATGACGACGTTGAAGAGTTAGTAAAGCTTTACTATTTTCTAGATAGAAATACAAAACAGTTTAGAAATACATAATAAAATAATACATTATCACACACACAATTTATTCATATCATAATATTTTTACCCATATTATTAAGGTTATGGTATTTTTCAGTAGGTCCACTCTCTTTTAATACATCTAATTAGTATAGTTTAAGACAAAATACATTTTAGGACGTACTATGTAGATTACCTTACAAAAAATAATAAAAAACGTATAGAATATAAAGACCATGTTGTTTTCTACCTATATTATTTGTAGGTTACAGTATCTTTATTAACACATTCTGTGAATCATTAATGTCACAGATAGTTGCAATTTCTAAGAAGAAAAGTTTTATTATTATTTTTATTATACTTAAATTTATTCAGACCATATAACTTTTATTTGATACAAATAAAGTGAAATGTATTAATGATATGTTGGAAGTGCGTCTTCAATAAGGTATCACTATGTCGTGAGTACATTCTATATATAATTAAATTCAAAAACTGTTCATCTTAGTTAATTAAAAGTTACAAGAGTCCATATATAATACTAATAAAGTTGTTTGCTAATTATATATTTGTATTTTTAATTTTTTTCTTTATCATATCATTGCAGCGTTTTATGTTGGTATTATTTTTCAGACCCATATGTTTTTTAGAAGAATATAGGTTAGGGAATATATCAATTACTTGGCAAATTCACTTAGAGAGAGTCTTTTAACACAAATCAATTGATAGTATTTGAGACCTTATAAACATATTTTTTAGGATAACAGTAAACATAATTGAATGATATATCCCTGAGCCTAAATCACAAACTGAATAGAAATTAATAATAATAACATTAATAAATTACACGATTTTTTATGTGTGGGTAATAGTAATAATTTTATTGTTCATAAAACTGAGTAGAATGGGTATGCAAATAAGCATATTAGGGTATACAGGTATACATTTTACATCATGCAATAAATTATTTGATGAAGTCCATGCAAGTTCCATGCAAATTCCAATACTTTCATCTCAGATTAATTTCAATTCCTAAAATGTAATACAAGATAGAAAAGTAAGGTTACTCAATTTTCAGGACACTCTTTTAACTTTGTGATTCTTTTTAAAGAAAATTTACCATTTCGCGCAAGTCGTGAGCGAAAAAGATGCGATATAACACAGTAGAACGTACATAGATCGCATGGAATTCACTGCCTGTGAGTCAATCTCCATACACATATAGCTTCTACGTTGGTAGATAAGCAGTCTGATAAAGATGCCAAACAAGGTATTGTCAATAATTTGATGGCTTCACGTAAACGCTTGAGAAAACACAGTTCAAAAAGAACGGTGCTTTACAAACGTTTTTGATATTACACGCCTATTCTTCTTTATTTTATATATATAGCATATATATAATATTATATTTCCAATATTTATATTTTTTCATTCAATATTTTGACCCATATTTAGTGTGTAACTTTTCAGTAGGATCTAACTGTTCATACACATGTAGTTTGGACACATATAAGATTTTTAGGACGTACTATATGGGTCTTACTTTAAAAAAATGTATAGTAAATATTTATACAAGACATGTTTAATTTTATCTCATTTTGAGTAGGTTTTACACTGTCTCATTACATTTCACTGTGATTACAATTAAAAATAGAAGTTTCAAATTAGATTGATATACTTCAAGGTAAAAAGTTTTAAAGTTTTTATTATTTTATTAATTTTATTTCAGAGGACCTTTAATCATATTATATTACAGTATTGCATCAATGAATATCAAGGTAAATTTTATTCTGTTAAGAAATGACCAGTTAGCAGTTAAATATGCACCACAGGGAGAGTAGTGTTTAAGATTTATAAGACTTGTTGCCTATTTATAGTAATAAAATTATACTCACTACTACAATTAAATAAAGTTAATCATTTTTGTAATTCATAACTTCGGATTTGCTTAATTATTTCTCATAATTCATTATTTTTTCCATTATCGAATTAATTTTAGACCGTCACATTAATTTAGAGTTGGTTACACTATTTCAGTAGGTCCACTGTACTTAACATCATTAGTAAGTTTGACATAAAATTTTTAAGTTTAGACAGTACTATCGGGTCTTACAAAAAATAAACGTAGAAAATAAAGACATGTGTATTTCCTTTCTGATAATGAGGTTATCACTATTCATTACATTCTGAGATAAATTAAAGATAATGTTGCCCGTATACACCTACAGGTAAATAAAGGTAAAATGTTTTTATTACTTAATTTTATTTTCAGAAAGTTTCCAGATTTACTATAAAATTATTTATGGTATAATTATAATACTGAATATAATTAGTTTTGTAGATAAATTCTTTCAATAGGTCACTGTCGTACATTCTATAATTATTATTAAATTTAAAAGACTTGAGATTGAGTTCACACCCCCGTAAAAAGTTTACAAGCATTGCGTTTAAGGATTTGGTTTGGGATAGAATTGAACATCACATATTTTATTCTTTAATTCAAATAAAATATTTAACCCATATTTTATTAGTTGTTGATACTTATTTACAGTATAAGTGAGTATCACTTACCTTACATCATCAGCAAGTTATTGACTTAAACTTATTACGTATCATATGGGTCCTTCAAAAAAAAACGTAGATATTTAATTTTAGTACATGTTATGTTTTTTTCTTACTGTAGGATTTATCACTAACTTTAGTTCAACCTCTAGTCGTTACATAATTAATATGAGAATTTTGATTGCCACCTCACTTAAAAAGTTTAAAAGGGTTACTCACAATTTTCAAGGACCTTTACTTTATTTCGAAGTACGATACAATAAAAGGTAAATAAATACTTATAGTTTTTATATCTCTTCAATAGGTCAATGTCTTGCATTTCACACTATATTAAATTTAAAAATACCTGTTGCCTTTCATATTTGATAATTAATAAAGATTACAAGATGAGTATATAATTAGTTATTATGCAATATTCCAATTTTCTTAAATTTTATTTCTACATCCTCCTAATACTAATGCGACCGCCTCTTTAATATATTTGGAATTATTTCAGTATTAGGTACAACTTAGTCTATTCACAATCATTAGGTAGTTTGACATATAATAAATTATTTTTAATAGGACGTACTTATATGGGAGTCTTTACTAAATAAAAAAACGTATGATATATATCAGATCATGGTTATATTTCTCTTATCTGTAGAGTTACTTACATCTTACATTCTGTGGTCAAACTTAAAAATTGGTCGCCTCCAGGTAATAAGTTAAATTAAGGTTTTAACAATCAATTTTATTTTCACTAGGATCCACTATACTTTGTAGTCGTACATAAAAATAAAGGTAATAAATACTGATAATGATTTATTGATATCTACTTTAATTATCGGGTCACTGTCTAATACTAATTCCTAAAATTTAATTTGAATGTAGGGAAATTCACGGGGAAAAAAAAATAGTTTTTTTTTTTTTGTTTTCTCTTTTTTTTCTCATGTGTGTATAAGAGATGTTTACTAAAACGCTTCCACCTATAACGTTTTGATTTTTATTCAGAGCATTAAATAAAGTAATTAACAAATAGTTGAGATTATTCTCGGGATATCTCAAAGAGCTATATTTATCAGAACCCATATTTAGGTTTTGGCTTAAACTATATTTACAGTATAAGTCACTAGTCTTACACATTACTTAATGGCAGTTTGACATATAAATTTTATTAAGAATACGATACTGATCATGGGTCTTATAAAAAAAACGTAGAATATAAAGACATGTGGTTTCTCTTCTGTAGGTTACTTATTTTACACTATTGTGGTCAAATTAAGATTGTTGCCCCTCAAATTTAGATAAATAAAAGTTATTAAATAAAGGTTTATTTAAATAACTATAATTTTACTAGGTAACCTTATACTTTGAAGTATCGTACTAAAAAATAGCTAATATAATATTCTGATATATTGATTATGGATCTCTTTCAAATATTAGTAGTCACTGATTCGTACACATTCTATTGTTTATTAAATATTAAAGACTATTAGCACCCCAGGTTAGAAAAGTAACAAGTATCTTAACAACTTGTTTGATTAGCTATATATTATCCAATTTCTATAATTATCACTCTATTATATTATCATAATATTATTGACCCATATTTAGGTTGGTAACTTTTCAGTAGAGATATATTATATCACTGTCTTAATCATTGAGTAGTTTGTACATAAAATTTTTAGAGAATTCAGTATCTAATGGAGTCTATATCTCACAAAATAAAAACGTATAAGAATATAATTTAACAGACATGTGTTATTTCTCATTCTCAACGGTTATTTGAGTCTTTATACCATATTCTTAGTAGTAAATCCAACTAAAACGATTGTTGCTACCTCTACATAAGTAAAAAGTTTAAAAGGGTTTAATTAATTTTCAAGACCTATTTTTTTTTTGTATTTCGATACAAAATAAAAGGTTTATATTTTCTTGATATTGTTTGAATATTATATATTTATTTATATATATTTATATATTTACTCTTTTCAGTAGGTCAATGTCTTACACATTCTCATATATTATAATTTTTAAAAAAACTGTTTTTCCGCTATTGTGAAAGATTTATTAAACAGAGTCACAACGTTTTGAATAAATAGGAACCTTATATATATTATATATATTATCCCAATTTTCATATTTTCATTATTAAAATAAATTTTGTAGACAAATTAAGGTTGGTACTTTTCATAGGTCACTGTCATTAATTCTATGTAGTTTGACAGCAAATTTTATAGAGTAGAAGTACTTATTTTATTAATGGGTCTTACATAAAAGAATTTACAGGGAAGTGAAAATGGTAAATTACGCTGCGTAAACTTTTTGAGATCAATAAATTTGCAGAATTGTTGCCCACCTACCTAGTACCCGTAAAAATATACACTAGTTATTTTAACTTATAATTTTTAAGGTCTTATATCTATAGATATCGTAATTAAAATATGGTAATAATTATAATATATATACTGATATTGATTTGGATCTCTCAATAGGTATCACTGTCGTAAAGAATTTTCTTGCATTATTATCAAACTAAAATTATTTAAAAAGAAAAAAGTCTACCCTATTATATATTATACAGTAGTTTTAATTATCGTTTACACATACCACGATATTGATGCTATATATATATTATTTACAAATTATCATATTTTCATTACCAAATATTTTTTATACTACCATATTAGGTTGGTTATTTTTATCAGTAGGTCACTATCTCGTTATATACTTATCATATAGTAGTTTGACAATAACATATTACATTTTTATTTATAGGTATAACGTACTAATGTAGTATCTTATACAAAAAAAAACGTATAGATTATTAATAAAGACATGTTAATGTTTCTCTTTTATGTAAAGGTATACTGTCTACATTCTTTTATGGATCAAATATTAAAGATTGTTGCTAATATTCAAGTAAAGATAATTATAGGATGTTTACTTAATTTTTCAGGACCTACTTTGATATTCGTACAAAAAAGGTAATGTATTCTGATATGTTGGATAATCTCTTCAATAGGTATACTTGTCGAGTACAATTTATCCATATAAATAATTCAAAACTGTTGCATCTTAGTTATTAATTAAAGTTATATGACATCTTGCGTTTATTGCTTATATTATATTCATAATTATTCATATTATTTCACATTAAAATATTTTGAGACTTATCACATATTTATATAGATTGGTAAGTTATTTTTCTTAGTAGGGGAAATGTAAACAAATCTTATGGAGTGATCAATACACTCATTCCCACATGGATAGTTTTATTACACTCAGTAAAATACATGTAAATTATAATTAATTTATTATGAGACGTACAAAACCGGCTTTTTAATTATCACAAAAAAAAACACGTAGAATAATACATATTATTATGTTGTTTCTCTTATCTGTAGGTTTTACCATCCTATTATATGACTCTTGTGGTCAAATTAAAAAAATTTTGCTGTTTCAGGTAATATAAGTTAAAAAGGGTTTTAACTCAATTTTTCACACGAGTATCCATTACCTTGTGATATAGTCGAGTACAAAAAAGGATAAATTAATATAACTGGAGATATGTTGGAATTTTATTCTTTCAATAATATAGTTACCACTGTCGTTACATTTTCATATATTTAAATTTAAAAACTGTTGAGTCCTAAGGTATAATTTAAAGTTATTAAATGATAATACACAATCGTATGATTAGCTATATTATACAATTTTTCATATTTTCATTCATATATATTTTATTTGACGTATGACCCCATATTTAGGTTTGTACTTTCAGTAGGTCACTGTTTAACATATCATGTAGTGTTTAAGTGGGTACACATAAGTTTTAGTGAGAAAGGAGCACGGGATTGGATGTGCCGCTATGAATGTATTACGAACTGGCCAAAAATGTAGAAACTAGTTAGGGACAAACTTCCCTCAAGACGAGATAGGGTGTGAATGGGAACCATCATCTGGGAAATTTCAAATAAAACAATGTTCAACTATACTTATAAATGACTACCAATCCTTCCTCCCCATTTTCGGAGCGGCTTACAAATATAAGGAGGAAGAAGAGTTAATAAGTTAGTAGGAAGAGTTTAAGAAAAGATGAACAAGCCCTGGACTACACTTTTTCATAGGAAAAGTAATATGTGTGGAATCTACAACCGAGATATGTGATTCATACTCTATAGAAGAACGAACAAGGCCCTTATGTAGAGCTAGCACTAGGATGGTGTGAAAAAATTTTGAATGCTCCTCGGAAAACCTAGTTTTTCCGTAGAAAACTTGTTAGAAAGAATTTATGTGATCCTTTCAATAAAAGAACTCAGAGAAAAAGAAAATATTTAGAACATATAAGTATACAGAAAATGGTAGAGTTTGTGTATTCAAAAGAGAAATATTATGAGATGTGTGAAAAAGTTTGTGTCAAGTAGTATTTGATAAAAAGCTGATTACCCTTTTAACGGTCATGAAAACAACTACGTTCTCTTTAACCCAACTATAGATAATAGAAACATAGAAATCCGTGCTTCTAAGGCTATCCTCTCCAGCATTACAATTATATTTATCTAATATGAAGTTGTTATTGTTTCTTTCTCTTTCTCAATATTGGCACAGAAGTGAGACTCAGATGTATAGACTATTGAGATTGTCGTCCAGCCACAATAAAGAGGGTTAAGAGTAGTATAATCCATGCGTTAAGACAATATGTGAAGATTCATTGATGTCTCTTTCAATAGGCATAAACTATGAGAAGAGGAGATATCAAAAGAGAGTAAGTTGGACGTAGTATAAAGAATTTGAGGTGAATTAACATTGTCACACGAGATCTCTGGATTGCGCATTAGGTTTAAAAGGTAATGGTGGCCATCATACACTCACCAAAGTCAAAAGTAAAGAGACTCTCAGCGAGAGGAGTCATAACGTTGATGCTATATCCTCAATTTTCAATATTCTTCATTCAAATCACTATAATAGAGCAAGCACGAACAATTTAATCTATATAGGAGATAGGCGGTTTAAATGTACACACTTTCAGTAGGTTCGAGAACAGTGAGGTACTGATCTATATCAATTTGTAAATGGTTGAAGCTTAGACTATAAGTTTATCGAAAGAGACATTTTTTCGTATGGATCGTTCGTATCTTATGGGTCTTACGAGACAAAATAACGAAGAGTGAAAAAACATGATTAGTTATTTCATCCCGCGAAATCTGTTACGGGATGATAGAGAGTGACACCCAAGATAATAAAACAATTAACTAGGAGAGATCTTAAACTATATTAAACGATTAGTCGCCTTATTACAAGGTAAAAAGAGATACATCACTTACTGTTGGTGTCACTTAATAATTTTCAGAGAGAACCATTACTTATATGTAGATTTCACGTAATGTTTTATTAAATTCTGTTTAATCAATAAAAAGTGAGATAAGATTTATCGTGAGGCGAAGAATGTTGGAATATCTTCTCATATGAATGAAGCGGAGTGTTCTAACATAGGCCGTATTTTAGACGAAACACGATTTTCTAATTTAATTGTGTAACATGGTACTTTCAACGCATTCTTGTCTTGAGACCCACCTGCTCAAGGTGTAAGTAAGTTTACAATGTAGTCACAACGCGTTTGCAGTCAAGGAGCTTATAAAATTCTAATATCTCTCTATAGATTATTTGCGAGATTCAAGAATAATAAGTGTTTTATACCCGCCATATAAGGAGGATGCATTGTATTTAGATATTCTACATAGTTTAGTGAGGACCACTGGTCAGCGTCTCATCAATTACAATCCATTCATCACGATTGCACACATTCTTCACAGTTCTTTAGATTTGATCTGTAGTACTATGGGTTCAGTTATTAGTAACCGAAAAAAAAACGTACGATATATTTAATTGCAGGACTTGGCAAATAGTAAGTGTTGTATCTTGAGCACTGATATTTGGGCTTTTCACCGGACTTACGAACACGGTCTAGGATCGGCAGAAATTTAAAAGAGATTATGAGATTAGCCTTGAGGAAAAAAGTTCAGTCTTCTAGCAAAACTCTCAAAGCACATTAGAATATAGTACACACAGGGCTCACTCATGAGTGATCCAATTAGTATTCGAGT
Source organism: Trachelipus rathkii (assembly GCA_015478945.1). Classification (NCBI taxonomy): domain Eukaryota; kingdom Metazoa; phylum Arthropoda; class Malacostraca; order Isopoda; family Trachelipodidae; genus Trachelipus; species Trachelipus rathkii. Next base: position 18,827 of record JABUQX010016911.1, on the reverse strand, counting down.
GAGCCAGGGCGTGGTGGATGGAAGCAATGAAGTTGGTTGGAGTACGAGCATATATAATTAGACGATAATTGATCAGATTAAGAACGTGTTATAGAGTGTGTAGATCAAATGCGAAGTCAAAAGATTTGCGCTGCAGCTCCAACTACCATATAGGTAAGAGTACATTTAGGAGCTCGTCAGCGATATGATTTTATTGTGACACATATTTACAAAACTCGCTATGCAGATGAACTTGATAGTTAAAAGAGCTATACAAGATGTATGCTATAGTGATTATTGAAGACAGATTATTATTGTCTTATACTTGACATATTCATAATTGATTTCATATTACAAGTGTTCCTATTGAGATCCACATATTTTATATGGTGTGATTATCTGAAATGGATGTATTTCAGTCAAGGCTCACACTATATGAGCTTATACATCAATAGTATATATAGTTTGACAATAAATTTTTGAACGTACTATGGTCTTACAATATAATAAAACGAGTAGATAACTACATATAGAGATACATTAGTTTATATTTCTCTTTACTGTAGGTTTACTATTTACTAACATAACCTTTGTCCAAATATAATAGCTTTAGTATATTGCCACCTCAGTAAAAAAGTTAAAAGGATTTACTTTTAATAATATTTACAGGAGAACTACTATTTTTTGAGAGTCTAGAGTACATAAAAGTAGTAACAAATATAGATACTGGTATGATATTGGATTCTACTTTCATAATAGGTCTACGTTCAAAACTTTATCTATTAATTAATAATTTATTAAAGACTTATATTATTGAGGCCCCTCATTTGATTTACAAAGTTACAAAGAGTCACACGTTTAATAGCTATATTCCAATTTATTACATATTAATTCATTCAAAATATTATTTTATTAAACCTTATACTATATTTATTTATCGTACTTTTTATTCAGTATAATAGAAGTCACATTATTCTCAATCCTCCTAAACTATCATCACTAGTTTAGATCGGAAAATTTTAAGGAGCGTTTTTATAAGTACTAGAGTCTTACAAAAAAAAAACAGTACGAATATAATATAACTGAGCAGATTCACAATGTTATTTATTCATACATTTCTTGTTGTAGGGTTATTCTGGAGTTTATTATATACAATATTCATTCTACTATTGAGCAGGAGTTAATATTAGATAGATTAAATGCAATATATATTTTTTTATTATATTAACATAAAGTTATAATAAAAGTATATATAAATTAAATTAGTCTGATATTAATTTATATAAAGGTTTATAGAAGAGAGAAGACCATACTATTATAAGAGAAGCTAGTGTTTTTATCCTATAATTAGGGTGTAAATGTTAGAATATCAATGCTAATGTTTGGATGGGTTTTTGTCTTGTCTTTATAAGTAAAACTTTCTTTTAATCCCACCCTAATATGTCGTTAACATTATTTTATACTATATTATATAGATTGAAGAACTGTTGGATATAAGTTCTAAAGTTACAAGACAGTCACAAAGTTTTGATGCATATATATATTCAATGATTTTCATATTTTTCATTCAGATATTTTGACCCATAATTATGTTTTTGGTAACTTTTTTTTACAAATTGTGTAATATTTTATTCGCATCTCTTCATTTTGACCATTTTCACTACTATGGAGTTTTTAACAAAAAAAAAACAGTAGAATATTACTTTCAAGTAATATTACGATTGTGAAAAAGAAAAATGAGATGGAAAATTAGCAATATGTTGGTTCAATTAAAATTGTCTCAGCAGTTTATTTATGATGCGAATTGAAAGGCCTCAATTAGATCATTTTCATTACCCCTATACTTTTGAGTCGTACAAAAAAGGTAATTCAAAAAAGACTGATTTGTGAGTTTACTTCAATTCGGTCACTGTCGTGACATTCTATGTTTTAAATTTAAAGACTGTTGCCACCCAGGTAAAGTAACAAAGATCTTAACAATTTGTAGTAACGTTGGTGTATTTACCAAATTTTAACGTATTCCCATTTCTCATATTTTTCTTATTTTTGATACCCCCCCATATTTATTGTGAGATATAGGTTTATTATAATTTCAGTAAAGTTTCAACTCGACTAATATCATGGTAGTTTCCAACAGACTAAAAATTTTTTAGACAAACGTATCTCCACTGGGTCTTAACACAAATATGACCGTTATGTAGATAGATAAGTGACAGAAACATATTTGTTTTCTCTTCTCTCCCGTTTTGTGCTCTTCGATCTTTGAGTGTATGCAAAATAATATTAAGTTATTCTATTGGTTTTCCTTTGGTAGCTGCCAGTAAAAAGTTAAAAGGGTTTACTAAATGGGTATGTCACGGTACCTAAATTACACTTTGTTCGTACAAAAATAGTTGTTATATTTATATTCTGGTCTAATGTTGGGATCTCTTAAGTAAAAGGTCAATTATAATTGGTGATATTCTATTATTATAATTTAAAACAACTTTTTGGGCCCACCGCATGTAAAAAGTTAACAAGAGATCACAACGAGTTGATGCTACATAAGTTTCCGAGAACTTTTTATACTTTTCCATTGTCAATATTTGTAGGATCCCCAGTGGATTTGAGTTACTGTAGTGGTAGTTATTCTTTTTTTTCAAGTAGGGTAGGGTCACTGTCCTTACAATCATGTAGTTTGAAATAAATTTTAGGAGTACTATGGTCTTTCAAAAACGTAGAATATTTCAGTGTACTATTTGATGGGTTTCATCACTTTCACTGGCTTTAGTTAGGGTATTCGAATTCTTTAGTCTTTTACATTCTCTCGTTGATAGAAAGTTAAGTTTGTGGTGAAAGCGTTGTACAGAGAATGAACACAGTTTGGTTTTATTTATAGTTTGTTTTAATTTTCAGGACCCTATCTTGGTTCAGAGTATAATTTTAACAACAACAGATAATATATAGGGATATTGAGCTGATATGTTGGATCTATCTTGCTTAAATTAACGGCTCACTGTAGTTTACTTTGTAGGTGTGCGTATGTTAAATTTAAAGACTGATGTGAGCTTTCGACTTCCTTCAAGATGTTGAGAAAAGTATACAGAAGAAGTGCACTTTAAGTTTCTTGTTATGTTTGTATGTTTATCAATGTTTCCTTGGTAAACTATTTTGATTTTCTATATGCAAGTATATTTTTGACTTCCACCCTTGGCTAGAAGATAATCTTTAGGTTGTACTATTTCAGTAGGGTCACTGTCTTACATTGATTAAAATTTCTTCGGGAGAGGGTATTTTGAGAGGCTGAACGTTATATTTCACTTTATTGAGGACCGTTTGGATTTACACTTTATGGCTTGTTCTTTGGGAAAAGTATGAGCTACACCAAAAACATATCTGAATAGTATATTAGCAGTATGTGAGGAACTTTATGTTTCTTTATTTTCTGGATTATTCTGAATTATTGGTTATGTGGTTCCTTAACTCGGATCACGTGAGTTTATTCCTGATAAGTTGAATATATCCTGTGTCATGATAACTCTTTTAAAAATGGTGTTTTATTGCTGAGGTTTTGTTTCTCTGTTTGACACAGAGGCTGAGCGTGGAGTTTATGCGCGACGCCATGTTGATATGTATGTGATTTTGACAGGTTAGGAGTTAATTTCCTTGGTAGATACGTTAGTTTCTTGGAATATGAGTTAGTTCTTCTATTTGTGAGTTAGTTTCATTGGTATTTAAGTTATTTTACTTAGTAGGTGAGTTAGTTTCCTTGTTTGCTTGGTTATTTTCCTTGGTTTGAGAGTTAGTTTCTTGCCATGCTTGTTAGTTTATTTGTCAGGTGATTTAATTTCCATGGTAAATGAATGTATTCCTTGGTATATGAGATAGTTTCCTTTGTAAGTAAGTTAATTTTCTTGGTAGGTGGGTTAGTTTCTTTGGTATATGAGATTGTTTCCTTGGTATGTAAGCTAATTTCATTTTGAGGTGAGTTAGTTTATTGGTTAGTTTCCTTGGTGGGTGAGTTAGTTTTCTTGGTAGGTGAGTTAGTTCCTTGGCATGTGTGATAGTTTCCTTGGTAGGTGAGTTAATTTTCTTGGTTTGTTAGTTAGTTTCCTTCGTAGGTGAGTTAGTTCCTAGGTAGATGAGTTAGTTATTTCGCATGTAAGTTAGTTTCCTTGGTAGATGAGTTACTTTTCTTTTCAGGTGAGTTAATTTCCTTGGTAGATGAGTTAATTTACTAGGAAGGTGAGTTAGTTTCTTGGTAGTTGAGTTAGTTTCCTTAATAGGAGAGTTAATTTCTTTGGCAGGTAGTTAGTTTCCTTGATAGATGAGCTAACTTTGCTGGTAGGTGAGTTAATTTCCTTACTAGTTGAGTTAGATTCTTTGATATTCAAGTTAGTTTAAATAGTTGGTGAGTTAGTTTCTTTCGTATGTATGTTAGCTTCCTTGGTAGGTGAGTTAGTTCCATGATAGTTTTGTTAGTTTCTTGGTATATGAGGTAGTTTCCTTCGTAAGTAAGTTAGTTTCCTTGGTAGGTGAGTTAATTTCCTTGATTTTTGAGTTAGATTTATTGGTAGGTGAGTTAGTTTACTTACTATATGAATTAGTTTAATTGGTTGGTAAGTTAGTTTCCTTGATAAATGAGTTAGTTCCTTGATAAGTGAGCTAGTTTCCTTTGAAGGTGAGGTAATTTCCTTGGTAGATCAGTTAGTTTCCTTGGTAGGTAAGTTAGTTCCTTGGTTTGTGAGTTAGTTTCCTTGGTAAGTGAGTTAGTTCCTTTGGTAGGTATATAAGTTAGTTTCTTTAATAAGTAAGTTAGTTTCCTTGGTATGTGTGTTATTAATTATTATGTGAGTTAGTTGCATTTGGTAGGTGAGTTAGTTTCCTTGGAAGGTGAGTTAGTTTCCTTGGTAGATGAGCTAGTAATTTCCTTGTTATGTGAGTTAGTTTCCTTGGATTTAAGTTAGATTCCCTGGCATGTGAGTTAAATTCCCTGGTAAGTGGGTTAGCTCCTTGGAAAATGAGATACAGCCTTGGTGTGTTAGTTAGTTTATTTGGTAGGTGAGTTAATTTCCTTGGAATGTAAGTTAGGTTCCTTGGTATGTGCGAGAGTTTCTTTAATAGGTAAGTTAGTTTCTTGGTACGTGAGTCAATTTATTGGTAGGTTAGCTAGTTTCATGGAATAGTGACTTAGTTTTCTTGGTTGGTGAGTTACTTTCCTTGGTATGTGAGCTAGTTTCCTTGGTAGGTGAGTTAGTTAACTTGGCATAGGGGTTAATTTCCTTGGTAAGTTAGTTAGTTCTTTGTTAGGCGAGTTAGTTTCTTGGTATTTAGTTACTTTCTTGGTTAATGAGTTAGATAACTCATTGGTAGATGAGTTAGTTTCCTTGGTAGGTGAATTAGTTTCCTTAGTATGTGAGTTAGTTTCTTTGGTAGGTGAATTAGTTTCTTAGTACGTGAATTAGTTCCTTGGTATGTAAGCTAATTTTCTTGGTAGATGAGTTAATCTCCTTAGTATGTGAGTTAGTTTCCTTGGTAGGTGAGATAGTTCCTTGGTAGATGAGTTAGCTTCCTAGGTGTTTGAGTTGGTTTCCTTGGCAGGTGAGTTAATTTCCTTTGTAGGCGAATTAGTTTCTTAGCAGATTAGTTAGTTCCTTGGTATGTGAGGTAGTTTTCTTGATATGGGAGTAAATTTCCTAAGTAGGTGAGTTAGTTTCCTTGGTAGGTGAGTTATTTTCCTTGGCAGGTGAGCTAGTTCCTTGGTATGTGAGTTAGTTTCCTTATTAGGTGAGTTAGTTTTCTTGGTAGGTGAATTATTTTCCTTGTTACATGAGTAGCTAACCCAGCCGAGTATTTATCAATTAATAGCTGAATACCATTATCAAAATTCCATTTTCAATAGTAGAAACACATATTTGGAGTTCGGACTCCTTCTCATGTGGGGCATATCATTTCTTATTCCTCTGGAATCATCCTTCGTTATCTTAGTTCCTCCATCTTCCTCTGTTAAGCACTCTGTGCGTTTGTCTTTTTTTCTTCTTTCTTCTGGGACCATTACGGAGGTGCTCAGGCTCCCCATAGGACCTTGAAACCTTTAAATTCGGGTTCAACGGGTTAGTAAATATAAGATTGACATCCTAATTTTTAGGAATATGTTTGTTTCAAGGCTCGGATCCGACTCTGACTCTTGCTCTAGCTGAATGCTCCAAAATGATAAACGTACTTAGTCTCTGATTTCTTCTGATTCATTCTTCATCCTTCCACCATCTACCTCTGTTGTGTACTCTGGGCATTTCTCCTTTTACCTTTTGGGACCCCCTTTTAAGGGCGCTCAGACGCCCACTTTTAACTTGAAACTCTCATAATCGGGTTCTAAGGGATTATAGCCATATGAAATGACACGTCCTTTCTCCTAATATATGTGTTTCTCAAGATTAAATCCGGCTTCAGCTCCAGCTCCAGCTTCGGTTCAGGCTCCGGCTCCGGATGAGTGCTCCACATCATGAGTCTACTCATGCTCTGACTCATTTTCCTTTCTTCGCTTTCTTCGACTTCTGTCAGCTGTTTATTTTCTTCCTAAAAATAGCCAAAACTAACTTTAGGGTCTCTGTGCCCCAGTCCGGAGGCGCATGGGCATAAAACCTCGGCTCCATCTAAATGACACCACCAGTAATAGGGGTAGAAAGTTTGGTGGGAATATGATGATTAGAACTTATTAAATTGAGAGGGAAATAAATTCTGTCCTGTGATTGGCCTTCTGTGACGTCATCGAAATACTGCTCTTTGATTGGCCCTATCCTTACTAATTAATTATTAAATAAAATTATAAATAAATAAAATAGCTATAATTACATAAATAAGATATAATTAGACGAAAATATAGTTATAATTATTCCTATAATTATCAATTATTTATAGATTTTATAATTATTAAATCATGATATACAATTTTATGTTTTCAGTAGTTTAAAAAAAATTATACTTCGCAAGGAAGCGAATTGCAATGAATTTACTAATTCCATTCATGAGCGTTTTAAAAGCTGCTGAAAAAATTGAATAGAATAATAAGTACTACATTGTTCCACCTATATGAATGTTTTAAGCGCACTCGCTGACATATTTAACTGGCGTCAGAATTGCCGCGTCTCAGGCGCTCATATAGAAAGGGTCTTAAAATAATGAACCTGTGTAACATTTCTATGGCGCAAGGACAGGTTTCAATTCCTAGTCCTAATCCTAGATAATAATTACCCAGAGAAGTGCATTCATTTTTAATTTCTGTATTAAAACTGAATAAAAAAGAAATTATCAAGAAAATGATTATCAAATAAATAATAATAAATAAATGAAATAGTAATATCAAAATAAAAAAATAAATAATAAAATAAATAATAATAAATAAATAAAATAAAATATTTAAAATTTCTAAAACGGTAAAAATAAGTTCCTTTCTAAACGAGCGCTTAAAAAGCAGCGTTTCTGACTCCTAGGAAATGCCAGTTGAATAAGTGTACGAGTCTATGAGTTTACTTTAAAGTTCTCATGTAAATGAGAAAAATAAAAATATACTACTCATTGACCTTTTCAACTGGGCTTAGCGTGGCGTTTCTAACGGTAAGTTTTAAACGCCTTAAATGAAGGGACAATATATTTATTTATTTTTTCTTAATAAAAAATTTGTACATAACGAACATTGCCCGGATATTTTCAGTTTTATGTACAATTTTCTTTTTAACACCTTTAAAAATTGGTGTTATAGGAAATGTAATTAAATACCCAACCACTCAGGGGTTGGCAGGTAAGGGAGTCAAGCTCCCCAAAGAAAAAAGTTCTTTCATGCATTTTTATACATTTGTTATATAAAGTTGAATAAAAAGTAAATTTTATTATTTTATTTTATTTATTTACTTATTTATTTATTTATTTATTTATGTATTTATTTATTTATTTATTTATTTATTTATTTATCTTATTTTTCGTTTATATTACCCAATCATAAGCCTGGCAACAAGTGTTTGAGAGTTCACTTAAGTTTATAAACACTTTCTAAGATCCTAATATAGGAAGAGAAAGCAGAATTCAAGAAATAGAGCTTTTATTTCAATTCTACTTTTAGTGTTAAAATAGTCATTAGCAAGTTCAGATGTTTTTTAGTCTGAAATATTTTTAGTACAAAATGTAATTACACCATCAAACTTTTGAAAAACTTTAAAATTCTCGGTTTTTGGAAAGGTCCACAAAACTGAGAAGTGCCCATTGACCCTATCATAGGATGGGAACTTTCTTCTTACGATGAGCATTAGAGATCGAAACTGCGCTATCATTCACGAAAGTCAAATGTTTTGCCATTAAGCCACAGTAGTGGAAAACTAAAAAAAAAAAACACATTGTTCGGAAAAATGGCAAATGGTTCAAGCAAAAGTTTCAAAGCCTAAAGGACATTAATTATATAATTGATTAGAGTAGATGCACCAATTTTTCTTGTAGTAATAAAATAATTGAAAAATTAATTTGCACTGTATTATATGAAACTAGTTCTAAAACTAGCCTTAATTATGTCCCAAAGTGAAATATTCTTTGAAATGTAGCTATTTTCTATTTCAGCTTTCACATTTCCTCAAACAACAATGAGAGATGGCTTCAGATGTTCAACCAACAAAGCTTTTTTAGTTCCTGCTGGAGAAAGGGAAAATTTAGACATTCTCACTGATGCTCATGTGACGAAGGTAAATATTGCTACAATAATTTGCTTTTTTTTTATACAAGTTAACAAATTGAGTTATTTTAAACATGGAGTATTTGTTCATTACATACTAATGATAGATAATAGCCTCTCCTTTGTATATAATAGAGAACAATGAAATGATCAGAGATTTTATTAAAAAACACTTGTCCGCAATTATTTACGTCATCACATAATAAAAGCAATATAACACAACAATTGCATTTTTATGCTTTACACTTTATAACTTTTATAGACTGTAATTTCTCCTATAAAACTAAAATTAATAATTTATTATAACACCATAGTGCTGAAATAATTAACCATTATTCAAGTTACAAAGAATTTTTAAATGGGTTAATTAGAATACAATTTCAAATGTGAAATTTAGGAAAAATCGTACTTAAGAGTTAACAATAATATTTAATGTGAACAATTTAAGAAAAAAGAGAGTAATTTTAGTGAGAAGTAAATTTTATTATTTATATAAACACTACACAAGAAATCGAGGTCAATTAATTGAACAAATATTTTATATATATTTATAGTGATAAAAACAAATATTGAAATTTGAACTAATAAAAAACTTACAATAATGTAATAAAAAACATTACAGTAAAAGAAATATTTGTTTCTCATATAATTACTGTCCCTTCAATCGTGAAAATTTTAGAGAAAAGCGTAAAATTTTAGATAAAGTTAAATTTTTTTATTAAAACAGGTTTCAACAATTAATAAATATTTGGATATAAAAACAAATATTGAAATTTCATTAAAAAACGTAATTTAGAACAACAATACTAATTAATATAAAATTATCACTTTTTCATATATTCATTTTTTATGAAAGCTTCTTCAATGAAACACATTTATTTTTTCAAATGCGAATAATACCGTTAAAAACTCAACTTACAATTTTTCGAGTTACCAATACTTTCAAATTGTTGAAATTTAAAAAGGAATAAAAATCTACTCTTAAGAGCAATAACAAAAATATTGATAATATTATGAATAATTTAAAGAAATAAGTTAATTTTTAAGAAGTTAATTATATATTCATATTTATGGGAATACAGTTTTATATGGAAGTCGCTTTAATATTTGATATTATAAAAACAAATATTATACTTTCATTAAAAACGTAATTTTACTATACACCTAATACGATACTAAGATAAAATTTCCACTTTTCTCTATCTCTATATGCATAATAGCATTTCAATAATAAACAATATTACTTTTTTTAAAATGTCTGAAAAATACGTTAAAAAACTCAATTGAAAAGTAATATTTACCAAATATTTTATATGTTGAAAATATTTTAGGTAAAAAAATATCTCGATTATTAAGAGGTTCTAAATTTGTAATGTGAAAAATTATGAAAAAGCGCGAATTTTAAACAAGTGAAAAGAGTTAAATTTTTTTATTTAAAAACAGGTTTCACAACTTAATGAATATTTGGTAGTATTAAAATAATCAAATATTGATAGAATTTCAGGTTAAAAACGTGCAATTTAAGACACCTTTAAAACAATTAATTAGCAATTCTCTTTTCTATGGCATTTATTTAAAATTATGTCAATTTCAATAAAAACTACAGTTATATATTTGCAGAATGCTAAAAATTAACCGTTAAAAATCATTTCAATTTTCAATCATTATATCAAATAATTCAATATGTTGAAATTTATGAAAAATCGTTCAAACTGTTTCCCATAGGTGAGTTCTAAATTGTAATGCCTCAGAACAAAATTTAAGAAAAAGCGTATTTATTTAGAAGTATAAAAATTTTTTATTAAAAACAGGTTTTCCAAAACTAATGAAAATATTTGGTATATAAAATATCAACAAATATTGAAATTTCTATTATTTACAATACGTCAATTTAAGACACCTAAAACTACTTAATCAATATTTCACTTTTCTAAGCTTTTATGAGCAAGAGAGTAGAGAAGCAAAACACATTTATTATTATTATTACAAATGCTTAATGAATTCCGTAAACAAAATTCATTTAAGATTAAACTCAAAATAATTACTCTCACCAAATGAAGCATTTTTCTTCACATAGAGGATTGAGAAGGACTCACTGCAAATCATAGTAAAATTGTTTAAATAAGTTAAACTCCGTGAGATGAGTAGAATATAGTTTTAAAAATAAATATTATATATTAATTTTAAAACATGTTTCATACACAAGCGTAATTTAAATAAATTAGCACTATATTTTTCATTATATACCATAATTAAATCTTATACATTTAAAAAAATTATATATCTACAATTTAGGACACCTAAAACTATTAAAAATTCGCTTTTCTGCTTTTTGAAATTCCATTTCTAAGACAAAACAATATATAATAATTTTCAAAATTATGGAAGATCCCGTAAAAAAACTACAATTTTAATTGATTTACCCCGAAATACACTCAATAAATGTTTAAAATATAAGGAATAAAGTCGTACTTTTAAGAGTTTAAACTTTTGTAATGTGAAAATTTAAGAAAAACGTAATTTTAGAAGAAGTTAAAAAAATGTTGTTTATATTAGAACAGTATATTCGTACAACATATCTATAGCTGAAATATTTGTATTATAATCAGACAAGAGTATTTCGATAACCCCTCCACACATAGTTAAGATAAAGATCTGTTGCAATTTCAAAAGACACCTTTAAATACTATTATAACTAGAATTCAACTTTGTCTGGCTTGTTTATAAATAGACTTCATTATTGGAAACACATTAATTTTATTCTAGAATGCCTGAAAATACGTTTAAAAAAACTCAATTTTAATGACTTACCCACACACTGATCACTTTTAAATGTTCAAATTTATTGAAATGAGAGGTCGGGATTTTCTGTACTTTAAGAGTTGTCTATAATTTGTTTAATGGAAAATTAAGAAACAGCGTAATTTAAGAAGTTAAATTTTATGTTTATCTTAAAACAGGTTTTCCACTATAAGAAAAATATTCGTATATAAAAAACAAATATTGTCAATTTCATTTAACATATATCTAAACACTTCAATTATTAAAGACGACTCCTAAATACACACTAAAAGCAATTTATATTCGTAAATTCTCTTTTTTCTCCTTAATTTTAAAAAATTGATAGACTTCAATGAAACACATTATTTTTTCAAATTGAAAATTAATTTCAATACCTTAAAAACTCAATTCAAAGATTTTATCTCAAGATTATCTATAAGTTACAAAAAAAATGGTTGAAATTTAGGAAATAAGTCGTTACTTTTTAAGAGTTCTTAAATTTGTAATGGGAAAATTTAAGAAAAAGAGTAATTTGAGGCCTGTTAAACTTTTTTATAAGAAACAGGTCTTTCACAACTAAGAAAAGATATTGTGTGGGTGTATGTTATAAGAAGAAGCAGAGAGGAGTATATTGAAATTTCATTAAAGAAAAGTCAATTTAAGAATATAAAATCCTTAAATTTTTAATATAAATGTGCGATCGTGTTATACAGCTATAATTGAAGTTGCATTTACAATGTTAAAGCCTACGAATATTTTTTCAAAATGCTGAAAATACCGTTAACCCATTATTATTTATAAATTTAAAATATATAAAAGTCTCCAAAAAATGACTTGTATTAAAATTATAGGTAAAAAAATTCGATCCTTATTTCTTCAAGTAGTTTCTAATATGTTTAATTAGAGTGAAAATAATAAAAGAAAAAAGCAAAAAAATTTTAATAAGTTAATAAATTTTTTAATTAAAACGGTTTTCAAAACGAATGAAATTATTTGGTTTACTAAAATACAAAATATTATAAAATTTTCATTAAAAAAACGTTAATTTTAGACACCATAAAATACTATTAATAAATTCACTTCTGTGCTTTTTTGAAATTGCATTTCAATGCAACACACATTAATATTTTTTCAAATTGCAGTTAGGAATGACGTTAAAAATAAATTTAGAAAGATTTAACAAATATTTTCGAATGTTGATATGTAATTACATTAAAACTGATTGAGGTACGAGATTTATTGATAAAGTATGAAATTTTAGGACAAAAGGTGACTTAACCAAAGCATAATTCATAATTACTTTTAGATAGTTAAAAAATTTTATTTAATTAAATCATTGTTACAGCAAACTAATGTAAATATTTAGTATATAAATAAACTATATAATTGAAATTTCAAATTCTAAAAAAAGTTCAATTTAAGATAATAGGGATAAAAGCCATAAATGGAGTCTCATTATTTAATGCTTTTATTTAAATTGTAATATAACAATCAAACACATTTATTTTATTTTCAAATCTGGAATAAAACGGTAAAAAAACTAAAATTTTAAGATTACCCAAAAAATTTCAAATGTATATGAAATACTATCTGTATGAAAATTCGTACGTCTTTGTTAACTAATTTATTAATGTATTGAAAATTTAAGAGTAAAACCAAATAACGAAAAAGCTAATATACAGAAACGTTGTACTAGTTAAAACTTTTTTATTTAAAACCACTATTAAAATATTAATCCCAACTATATAAAATATATTGGTGAATTAACCATGTTAAGGATTAAAATTAAATTAGAAATTATAACTGAAATCAAAAATTACTCATATATAACTTATTGCAAACACTTACAAAACGACGAATAAATGCATTTTATCTGCGTTATTTGAAATAGCATTTCTGAATGAAAAACACTAGATTATTTTTTTCCAAAATATGCTTGAATAAATATCCGTTTGAAAAGGTCTGAATATGGAAGTATGTTGGAGTATAAGGGACAAGTGAAGAAGTGATATGAGAAAAATCGTAACTTACTAGCGCATAGTTACTAAATCTACTTAGTAAAATATGCTATCTGAACATTTTAAGACCAAAAAGCGTAATTTTAGAAGTTAAAAATTCTTTTTTATTGAAACAGGTTTTGACAACTAATATCATAGTTAAATTATTTGTGCATATAGTAAAAATCAAAATATATTGAAAATTCATTTTAAATAAAATACAGTCAATTTAAGAACAACCTAAAAACTAATAAATTAATTCAATCGTTATTCTAGCTTTTCTGAAATTGGCATATTCAATGAAACCTATATTTATTTTTCAAATTGCTAAGTGAAAGAATACTACGAATATAAAAAACTCTAAATTTGTTTAAGATTTAAACAATATAATTCAAGTTGTTGGAATAAATTTATTGGGAAAAAATAAGTGCTTTGACGAGAAAAAAAAATTATTGGGTAAATAATTGAGGTGAATAATTTATATAAAAAGCAACGTAATATTAGAAGTTAAAATTAATTTTTATAAAAACAGTTTCAACAAGTAATAAATTAATATTTGGTAAATATTAAAAACAAACTATTCAAATGTCATTAAGTAAAAAATCAGTCAATTTTCGAGACCTAACATGACGAATAAGAATCGGTATTTTTTACTTTTTGAAATTGAATTTTAAATGAAAAACACATAATTTTTTCAATATCTGAGAAAATACCAGTTTTAAAAACTTAATTTAATACGAATTTTATCACAAATAATTTCAAATGTATGATAAATATTTTAGTGAAAATCGTACAAAAATATTGGAATAGAAAATTTTGTAACTCTTCTATAGAAAAAAAAGATTAACGCTAAGTTTAGATAGTTAAATTTTTTTATTAAAAAACAGGTTTTCAAAAACAGAAATAAGTTTGAGTATATAAAAACCAAATATATTGAAAAGTTATTCATTAAAAAACGTTCACATATGACATTCACAAAAAATAATTTCCATCAATGCGACTGATTTTCAGCTTTGAAATGTGCATTATCAATGAAACACATGTATTTTTCAAATAAATGCTAAAATTACCGTTATAAACTCAATTTAAGAATTACCAAAATTAATTTACAAATGTTTAGAAAAATTTTAGGAAAATCTTACTCTTTAGAGTTCTAAATTTGTAATAGTTGTAAAAATTACAGAGAAATTGCTTTGACAAAAACTTAAGAAGTTATAAAAAAATTTTTATTAAAAACAGGTTTTCACAAACTAATTGAAATAATATTTTAGGTATATAAAAACATAATATTTAAATTTTTACTAAATTTAAAAAACGTCAATTTAGACACCTAAAAACTATAATAAATTCGCTTTTCTGCTTTTTGAAATTGCATTAGAATGCAACACATTATTAATATTTTTTCAAATCCATGAAAATACCGTAAATAACTCAATTTATAAGAATTACCATTAATAATATCAAAATGTGTTTAAGAAAGTTAGGAAATAAATACAGTATCTATTTAAGATGTTCTATAATTTTGATTAATAAGTGAAAATTTAAGAGAAAATTTAAAAAAAAGCTTAGAAGTTTAAAATTTAATTTTATTAAAACAGGTCTTTCAACATTTTTTTTAAAGTTATTATTTGTATATTATATTTAAAACAAATATTAAAAAATTTTATTAAAAAACGTCAATTTATAACATCTCAAAATAACAATTTATATAAATATTGTTTTTCTGCTTTGAAAAATTGGTACATTTCAATGAAACACATTTATTTTTTTCAAATCTTGAAAAATAATATCGTTAAAAAACTCAAAGTTAGGAATTAATCCCCAAAATAATTTCAAATGTGAAATTTTAAAAAATACGTACTTTTAAGAGCCTCTAATTTTATGTAAATTATGAAAATTTATGCTGCAGAAATAGTGGAAGAAGTTAAAAAAATCTTTTTATTGAAAATATGTCTTCTAAAAAGTAATGAAAACTATTTATGTTTTATATATAAAAACCAATATTAAATTCATTAAAAAAAAAACGTCAATTAAATGACACTCACCTAAAATAAGTAACTATTATTATTATTATAATTTCTCAACTCGTTATATCATGTCTTTTCTCCAGATGTTTTGAAAGAGCACTCAATGTAACACAGCGATATAACTCTAAATTAATTTCAAAGCGTGAAAATACGTAAATTAACTCGAGTTAGGAGAGCCGGAGATAGAGTTCGAGGGATGAGGGTTGAGGAGCTCATTAGGACACAACACTCTAAGATATTTAGTTTCCACACTTTTCTAAATTTGTAATGTGAGTGAGTATGAGAATTTTAAGAAAAATTGATCGTAATTTTAGAGTGAAATGTTATATTAAAGTAAGAGTTTAATGCTAACATATACTAAATGAGTATTATTGATTATAGTTTAAGTATTATAGAAACAAATATTAAAATCATTAAAAAACGTCAATAAGACACCTAAAACTAATTAATAAAATTCCTTTTCTGCTTTTTGATAATTGCATTTCAATGAAACACATTATTTTTTCAAATCCTGTAAATCCCGTTAAAAACTTTCCAATTTTAAAATTACGAACAATAGTAACAACGATGCGGCAAATTAAGGAAAAACTTATAAAAATTTTAAACTTTAAATTTAATAGTATTATCTTAAATTTGTAATGTGAAAAGTTAAGCAAAAAGCGTAATTTATATTGTGTTTTAACAATTTTATTATAAGGAAGAATTATATAATGTGCCTTATAACATAAATTATATATATTGTTTGGAATATAGGATACTACTATCTTTTATAATACTCTATATTAATAAACGTTTAATTTATTTAGAAACAAAACTTAAAAACTATTAATTATTATTATATAGTTTTTTGACTTATTTTGAAATTTGTTAAACTAATAAAAGAAAACAATCATATTTAATTGTTCTATAATGCTTGAAGATACCGTGTGATCAAAAACTTTAATATTTGAAGATTTACCTCAACACATACATTGAACAAATGTGTGTTCCTACAATTTAAGGTGTAAATAATTATTTCTAGTCTACTTTTAATATTTCTATATATTTTTGTTATTTAAATACAAAATATTTAAAATATAATAAAAAGATTTGAAATATTTCAATCATTCAATTTTTCAAAAACAGTTTTAATACTTTAATATTGATTAGGTATATAAAAAACTAATAGTGAAATTGCATTATAAAAAATCAGTTTAATTTATAGACCACTAAAACTTATAATAAATTCACTTATCTGCTTTTATAATAAAATAGCATTATTCAATGATAAAACACATTATTTTACGCAAAATTGGTTAAAATTAACCAGTATAAATAAGCTTATTTTAAGATTACCAAAATTAATTTCATAATATGAAAAGATGAAAATTTAATATGAAAAAATATCG
This sequence comes from Trachelipus rathkii, assembly GCA_015478945.1. Lineage (NCBI taxonomy): Eukaryota > Metazoa > Arthropoda > Malacostraca > Isopoda > Trachelipodidae > Trachelipus > Trachelipus rathkii. The sequence continues at coordinate 1,960 of JABUQX010016911.1, read as the reverse complement.
TAACTTTTTAAGATGTTCTAAAATTTATGTAATGTGAAAATTAAGCAAAAGCGTAATTTTAGAATAGTTATAATAAAATTTTTAATTTTAAACGTTATTTCACTGTTTTAATGATATGTTTTCGTGTCAACTTGCAACAATATATAAAATAAATTTACATTAAATAAAACGTCATTTTAACGTACTACCTAAAACTATAATAATTCACTTTTACTGCTGTTTGAATTAAAATAGCATTTTAATTGTAACGACATTATTTTTCAGAATGCTATGAATAATATCAACATGAGGATTAAGAAGCTCTAATTTAGAGATTTTATGTCTACGTAATCATTTTATGCAAAACAGCTTTTGATAATGTACACGAAAAGATACCTATATAGCCATACTTTGAGTAGTTGCGACATAAAATTTCTGTAATAAGATGAAGAATCAAAAATTAAGCAAAATAGGCGTAAGTTTAGTAAGAAGTTAAAAATTTTTTATTAAAACAGGGGTTTCACATACTAATGAAATTAATTTTGATTGGTATATAAAAACAAATTTGAAATTTCATTAAAAAACGTCAAATTTAAGACACTATAAAATCAATTAATATATAACTTTTCCCCTTTTTTATATAGCTAAAAAGGAAAAACATAATATTTTTCATCATATGCTTTATAAATACCACGCTTAAAAAACCGAATTTTAAGATTAATAAAAAATTTTTCAAATTGATTGAATATTTTGCAGAAAAAATCGTACTTCTTTATAAGGATTCTAAATTATTGTAATGTTGAAAATTTAGAATTAAGCGTAATTTTAGAATAGTTAAAATTTTTTATTTTAAAACAAGGTGATTTCACAATCATAACTAATGAAATAATTGGTATATAGAAACAAATATTATAATTCATTTTGAATAAAAAATACGTCATTTTTTAAGACACCTATAATAATCTATAAATTAATAAATTCACTTGTGTTCTGCTTTTTGAAATAGCATTTTTATGAAACACAGAGTTCTTTTATTCAAATCACGAAATAATTACCGTTATAAAAAACTCAATATTTTATAAGATTAAACCTAAAATAATTTCAGATGTATGTAAATTCAGGTAAAATAATACTAACTTTTAAGTTAGTTCAAAATTTGATTAATGTAAATTACAATGCAAAATAGCGTAATTTAGAAGTTAAATTTATTTAATATTTAGAAAACAGTTTAACAAAATACTTAAATTTTAAAAGAATATAAGTTAAATAATAAAAACAAATATTGAAATTTCATTAAAAGAACGTCATTTAAGACACCTAAAAACTAGTTAATAAAATTCACTTTCTGACTTTTTAAATAGCATTCAATGTATAATCACTAATTTTTTTTTTCCAAATTAGCTGAAAATACCGTTAAATAAACTCAATTTATAAGATTTACCATAAATAAGTTTATCAAAATGTTGAAATTTATTAATAATCGTACTTTTAAGAGTCATAAATTTTGTAAATGTTAAAAATTTAGAAAATTCCATTAGAATTATATGAAGTTAAATTTTTATTAAAAACAGTTTCAAATACTAATAGAAATATATATATATAAAACATAATAATATATTGATATTTCAATAAAAAAATCAAAATTAAAACATTCTTAAACTATTAATAAATCACTTTTCTGCTTTTTTGAAAATTGCATTTCAATGAAACACATTTAATTTTCAAATGCTGAAATAATTACCTAGCTATATAAAAAAACTCAATTTTAAGAATATTTACCTAAATAATTTCAAATGTTGAAATTTAGTTGAAAAATTATCAAAGAGAATAAAACATTCTTCAATATTATACCGTATTTAATGTGTGAAATAATTAAGAAAAAGCGTAAGTTTAAGAAGTTAAAATTTTAATTTAGTAAAAACAGGTTTCACAACTAATGAAATAGATTGGTATATAAAAAACAAAAATACTTGTAATTTTC
>JABUQX010016910.1:42500-65000 GCA_015478945.1 Trachelipus rathkii | reverse complement strand
CTTGCCCGCTATTACAAGCCAGAAAAATTTGATGTGACTCGGGACAAGTTAGAAAAAAAATATCTCAAATATTTCACTCTTTCAAGTATTGCATTAATAATGTGAAAAATTTGATATATTTTTTTCCTACTCATCTGATCCAAACATCAAATTTTCAGGCTTGGTAGAAGTGGGCGAGAATGCATTTTCTTTAACTTAGAATAATTTTTTTTAGTATACTCAAAAGAAAATTCTTTTAAAAATTTTCCAAAAAAATATGTTTGGAAAATTTTGTTCCAAGAAACAAATCCAAGACTAATGTACATTACAAAGAAATTATTAAGGTAAAAGATGTGCATATCCTCCCGACTACATAAGCCTGAAAATTTATTCACTTCGCCCGACAAAAAAAAAATCTATCGCAATTTTTCATTTTAAAATAAAAAAAAAAGTGTGGTCTTTGAAATACTGGACAACGCTGAGCACAAACTCAAAAAATCAAAAAAAAGTATTATGACTTTTGTAGGTAATGGACATCCATCTATGGCATATTTATGATTAAGTTTATTTACGAAAAAACAATACTTGATTTGATTTGAAAAATATCAAAAATATGGGTCATTTGAAAATTGAAAATTCTGAAAGAATGACTACAAGACACAGAAAAAAACACTCAAAAACAGACAAAAAATGAATCGTTTTAGAAGGCCAAAAAAAAAAAAAAAAAAAAAAAAAAAAAAAATCTAATAGTTTGGGCTAAAGGGCAAAATTGGCTGAAAAATTCGAATTTTATTGTCATTTTTTAGGTGGGGGGAAATTGGACTAAGCGTGAACGAAATGTGATTTCTCCCTACATAATTCACCACAGAGGACGTGTTCTCACTCACAACCCATAACGTTACTGCCTTATCTACGTTTACCTTCAAACATTTCCTTTTACTCCCCTGCCAAATATCTCTACCAATCTTTTTCAAACTCTCTCAGATTCGCGACACAAAACACAAATCATCCGTATATAATAGGTAGAGGGCAACTTCCACTCTCTTCCATTCTCCATAATTCTAACCATTCCCTGCCACCCCCACCATCTAAATTATTTCATAACCCCATCAAACAAATTCAATAACCAAAAAGGCATAGCACGTTCCTTCCTCCTCCACGCTAATTTAAATTAAAAACAATTACTTTTCAAACTCCAATTATTCTTTACACACGAACACCACTTATCGTCACATACATTAACTTATTATTCCTTTTCAGAAGCTATACACAAACACCATTATATCAATAACACCTTGTACATAGAGAGCACTATAGATACTATGTTAATACGGAAACTATTAATCATATCATACGGCTGTTTTGCAAATCCAAAAAACTAATACATTTATTCTTTTTTCTCTCATTTTCTCAATCAGTTTTGTTTTCAATGTAAAAATTTGATCCACACAATCCTCTACCACTTAACGCACCTTTTCTTCACAATCAGTCGTTCAGCCACTCGACGCTTTCTTTCGACCAAAATGCCAACGTATATAGATCTTCCCTACTACACTTAATAAACTAATTCCTAATATAATTCCTGACAGCCTACCCTATATCTCTACTACCATAATATATTACGGGAACTATTCACTGTTCCTCTCAAATCCCTCGGAAACTAATACTCCATAAACGCAATCTGCAACAAAATTCCAAAATTAAAATCAATCACAGTCTTCGCCTCCGTTCTTGATCCTTCTCAGCTGGTCAATTCAATCCCTATAACTGCAGACATTTACCATTTCTATTCAACTTACTCGCAGTCTACCCAATTACCTCAATTCCCAGCAATAACCTATTCCTTCAAGTTACTAATCAAACCCACACAACATCATAACTATCACATCTTGCGTACTGCCAATGTTAAATGCAGTTTTTCGAGAAAGTGTCCCCATTATACACTATATTAGAGCCATTTCATCAGTCTACCGAAAGCACGAGTTCCCTATTCCAATGTATTACATATGAAATTCCCTTATTTCTTATAGTATAATATATATATATTTATATATCATATATATATATATATATATATATATATATATATATATATATACTATTGAAATCTACTTAGAAAAATAATTTATATTACCGATAATATATGTATATCTATTCTCATTTAAAAAAAATCTTTTTAGCTTAAGTAGAGTTAACTATTTGAGTATTCAAAGACAAGTCTTGATTTATTATGAAGACGGACTAAATGTAACGGATGTGAAATAAATAACGAACTTATTCGATGCGTTTACATGAAAGAAAAAAGTAACGAGTCCGTTACTCCGTTACTCAAAAAACTAGTTTCGTTAGTAACGGCACTTAATCGTAAACAGAGAAGTAACGGATTCGTGGAACCCACCATCCGTACTACTACTATATTATATATAAATATAATAATATATTATAAGTATTATAATTATTTTCCGCATACTATAATATAAATAATATCATATATATATATTATATATACTATATATAATACTATATAAATATACTATATAAATATTATTATTAACTAACTTACTATCATATCCCACAATAATACTGCTAGCCATACGCGCAGGTGTGACGTCAGTTACGCAAACCCACGTCACAGTATGACATCACGCATTTCAGCTATACGTACATACCGAAACACGAAGGCATCCTTTTAAATAATAACCATACAAGCACATACCTATATAAATATATCTAACTTATTATATTATTACTATATATAATATATATATTATTTATATACTATTAATAATATATATATACTATATATATATAATACTATTATAATATATAATATATAATCAGGACCTTTATCGTATTAACTTCATCACCGACATTTATTAATTATTTCCAGGCAAAGGAGGAAGAATTGCCTATCATTACAAATTCTCTTTAAACCTAAATTAAAATAAACTAAGAGAAATAATACTTACGTCATAAATATATTCAAATTAATGGGAAGTCTCAAAAAGTTTTAAAATTTAACGAAAAAAACAATTCTCTATTGAAAACATTATATTGAGAGAAAGAAAAATACCTTAATCAATAATAATTAAATTAGTAGTTAACACATTTAACAATGTTTTAAATTCAGATATACATTTTAATAAACTTCTTTAATATAACAATGGTGGACTTAGAAAATTGTCTTTCTCCAAACAAATTCGCTAAATATTCGCACCATAGACTATTTATAATATTATGGTCAGCTCCTTAAGAGAGCCACATCCATATCTCAAAAAACTTCACAGCACCGGGAAAAGGAAAGATACAATTGCTGGGGATGTGGTCTAATTTTTGTAGCGGGGAAAAAAAAAAAAAAAAAAAAAAATATTGCTACATAATTACTCAGTCAATAAATGATTAGAAAGCCTTATTTAGAGACCTTTAATATCTTGCTTACTCGTAACTAAATAGACTATTCTATCTACAATTATTCCATCTTCGTTTTAAACTAAAAGACTTACCCCAAGGATTAAATACGCACCAGATTGCAGGCAGTTCCGAGGTCTATCGGCCTACTCGGGAACACTACGGGGTACGGAACTAATTCCCCCCTCACGGCGGAGGGTCTCCGGAACCCCCGACTCTCTTGGTATCTTGGGCACGTGTCGCGGGCCGCGATTCCTCGCCCTTCCCCTACGTCGGTATGGAAAACGTCCCACACCCCCCTGCTGCATTCCGTCGGCTCGAGCCCCCTAACTTGCCGTGTAATACCTTTACAAATAATATACCTATGTCCAGCTCCCAAAAAAACAAATAGGCCAAATTTATTATGTTTTAATTTCTTCTTTTATTACAGCTTCTCCAAACTCAAAATTTTACAGAGATTCCAAATGTATTTCTTTCCCCTGTAGCTATTGTAGTTTTTCCGAGACTATGTATTTATATCTTATTTTTTTTTTTTTTTTTTTTTATTACAGGATTTTGGGTCACTGGTGTGTATTTTTGTTTTTTATATTATCTTATCCATTTCCTTTATATAATATTATTTTTCCAGTCTAAAGGCTTCCAGATCGTCTTATAGGCTAACATGTCTCTCACACAGATACTTAAAATCACTGGTGAGTCCGGGGCAACAAACAACTTAAACCAGTTTGCTCACTAAGATCTGTTTTTAACAACCATTTATTATGTATTTAGAGCACAGTTGTAATTGGTATCACTCTTCAATTACCATAGACAGAAAAGTTATGGGCAAGCTGAAGAAGAGCTTTCACAGGGCTTTAATTCTGAGTTCTTGTTTGAGTGACAGTTTAAAGGGTTTATTCTCTGATATACCCTTTAGACACATTACAACCCTTTCATTTTTAACAAATTGACAAGTTAGAGCAATGTTCGATATATGCGGGTTTAATTTCCAAATTTATAAGGATCCGATAGATGGTTTTCGTGAGCCCCAACAGCCGAGTTAAGCTAATGTACTCTTTTGAATTGCATTAGATACCGAAGTGTCACTTGAGTTTCCGCATCAAGTCTGTGTTAAGGACTATATTCATTATTGAAAAAAGAGTGCTAAGTCACTTAACTCATTCATTGCGCGCACGTTGCGGTAATAAGTAGCTAAAAATATACAATAAGGTGTATATTCTTATTTTGGTGTAGTATGACATGATTTTCTAAAGGATAAGATTAATACTTAATTAATTAATAGCTTAATTAATACAATTACCAAATCATTTTTTATTATTGTAATAATAAAATATACATAATCAAATTTCTAGAAAAATGTAGAATATATATTAATATAACATTTATATATATAACAATATTATTATTCATATAATAATTATAATTCTATAAAGAAAAAATGTTTTTTTATATATGTAAATTACAGGCTTTTTGTATTATATGATATATATATATATTATATATTATATAGTATATATATATAACTGGGAAATATTTTGGGGAATATATAGAATCGAAGTATTATTGTTTCATTTCAAGGTAAGGATATTATATATATATATATAGTATATATATATAATATTATGATCAAGAATATCATATATAGTATAGTATATTATTAGATAATATATATATATTAATTATAGTATATATATTATATATATATATATTGTTATATAGTATATATATTAGTGATTAGATATATTATTATATGATTATAATAAATAAATAATATATATATTATATATATTATATGTAAATATATATATATATATATATCGTTAATATAATAATATAACGTAAATATATATATAATATATATATGATATATATTTATATTATATAAGATTAAATATATAGTATTAATCATATTCTTGGTGGTATTAAATCTTATATAATATATAGATATAATACTATATATATATCTATATATATATAAGTAAATATATATTATAATAATATATTATATAATAAAGTATATAATATACTATACAACATAACATACAATACACATACATCTCATAATATATATAATATTAAAATATATATATAATATTTATTATATATATATATATTATATATATATAATATATATATTATATAAATATATATAATAGAATACATACAGTACATTATGTAAATATATATTATATATATATATATATATATTATATATAGGACTATATATATATAGTATATATTATAGAGTATTATTATATATATATAATAATATTATCTTTTTTTTAACAATCTAATATTAATAATATAGAAATTATCTTAAGTTTGGTATTGGGCCGATGCCGGGAGCAGCTCTTTGGCGGCTGCCGACTCCGGCTCAGGTCCCCGCTTACAAAGTTCTCGCTCTCTGACTCGCGCTCCGCCCAGAATCCCCAAATTGCCCTCCGGCTCAGTCCCCTCAAAAATTTCGCTCGGCTCCGGGCTCACAAAACCTTGCGGCTCCAGCTCCGGCCTCCGGCTCACGGCTTCCGCTCTGCAGCCTGTTCTGAGCTGCCTTTCGGAACACTCTCACCACCTCCCATTTGCTAGTTCTAATCACAGAGGCGTATTCGCCTTATAAAGATAGAGTAATTTTGTGACTCGTAACATTGTTACATGGCACTTTGATATATATTTGGCTTTTCTGGCTTTTGCTATTGTTAATGGATATTTGACCTTATATGAAAAATTATAAGGGTCAATAATAATAACCAAAAAGCCAAATATCCATGCTTTTAAGCAACTCCTGGTAACTCACACATCACACTACATTTTCCTGATACCTAACGCTCCTCTCTTCTCTTTCGCTCTCTCTCTCTCGTTCTCTCATTTCCCTCTCTCACCTTTTTGTTATCTCTCTTCTCTCCTCTCTTCTCTCGTCTCTCTCCCTCTCTCTCTCTCTTCGTCTCAACTTTCTCTCTTCGTCTCTCTCTCATTATTCTATCTTCGAACAGCTGAACACACATCCTTATTCTATTGTTATTACAGATTAGTGAATTAACATGCTTCTCTTATATTCAGTAACAACCACTCCTTGAGAGATGTCTGCACCGTAATATGATCACTCTCTATCTTTTCTGCCCGAATTGACCCGACGCCTTAACTGTACTCAATCCACTAAATGTCCTGGATACATTTCTTATTTCATTAAGAGTACGTCCTTTGATTTTTGCACAATTTCAATTTCTGCGTATCGGAGCATGTCAGGCTAATTCGGAAGTCCTGTTCAATATATTATTAAATTTTTATAGATATATATATTATAAATATATATAATATAATATGAATGTTCTTTTAGTTTACTACCCCGTATTTATATACGATAAATATATACATACGTATATTTTCAAATTTAAAATTCCCGTTACTGTACGAAAGTTGCTAAGCCATGGTTTAAATCACAATTGAAATCGGAAAAAATATAATAAAATGTTACTCGCTATTGAAATAGGCAGAAAAAGTGGAAGATAAGAGGAGAGAGAGGAGAGAGAGAGAAGAGTAGAGAGATAGAGAGAGAGAGAGAGAGAGAAGAGAGAGAGAGAGGATCTACAACAAATTTAAGCTTCAGTTTAGATCTTTTTTGTTTTCAATTTATTATTTTTTACTTCCAATTATTTAATCTTTTTTCATCCAATTTAAATTTTTTTTTTCTTTTATTATATTATATTTCACTCTTTACCATTTTCATGCGTTTATTATCAATATATTTATTTCAAGTAATTAATAGAACTTGTGGACACTGTTTTTACAACATGTTGATATCGTGCGATGGTAAGCATTCGATTTAATAGCTACACTGACGGTGACTTTTTTGAGTCACGATGTAGTGGTAGACAATGGGCTCGATTCTATGAAGCGGAAGGTAAAAGAGGAAAAAACTATATGGACTTATTCTCAGTTAAGGTTTTCCAACCTTTCATTGGAAAGTGAAAGGTGAAAACTTTACCTGAGTATATAACCAGGTAGTGTTTTCACCCTTTCAATGGAAATGAATTGGGTGAGAACCCTACCTGGAACTATACTCAAGGTAGTGGTCACCCTTAATGGTGAAGAATGAAAGGGAATCCTACTGGGAATCCTAATACCAAGAAGGGTTTTACCCTTTTAAAGGGACAGATGAAGGGAAAGTCCCTCACCTGGATTTAATATTCAAGTAAAGCGTTTTTCAGCTCTTCAGTGAGATTATGCATCTTCTTATAGCAGTTTTGAATTTTCTAAAAGAGGTTTCTAAAAGATCGAGTTCAGCAAGAAGTTTTCAATGTGTGGTCGTGAGTTTTGATCACTAGAAGTTCAATTAAAAGACTCTTGATATTCCTGTATGCCTTAGAATATCAAAAGAAATTATATATGTATAAAATTACTCAAATAAAACCATTTCTTTATATAATATTTATATATATTATATTACTATATATAAATAGTATAATTAGTATATATATATAATATAAATATATTATAATATATATATATAATATATATATATATATATTATCTATCCCAAATCATTGCAAGATTGTTATTATCTGATATGTATCTTTCCTGTTTATTCGCCTATCCTCTATATATATAAGAAAATTGTAAAATGTGCGTTTCCAACTATCATGTTTTCTTCTTCGATCATCATCTGTATGTTTGTGTGTCGAATGTAAATGTGTGTTGTTGTGTTTGTTTTCAGTGTGTTGTGAAGTAATTTAATAATGTGAATAAAGTGAAGAACCGTTTTTGTGCCTAGTGGACTTGCGTATATAACAATGAAAGGTTTATAAGTATGTGGATCGAATAGGAAAGAGAAAAAAGAAAAGAGGAGAAGAAGTACATACAAATAGAACATCAAGTGTTGCTACTACATTCATCTGTATTGTTTATTTAACTTCTAACCTCTATAGATTGATTATAAATTTTTAAATTATAACTAAAATTCAAACTTATATCTTATGATGTTCTTCATATATATTATTAGTATATATAAATATATATTTATTATATAATAAAATATATATATTATATATAGTATATATATATATATATTTATAATATATATTTAAAGAGAGAGAGAGAGAGAGACGAAAGAGCAGCTCCACCTTCTTTGAAAATATAGTCTATACGAATTTATGTCCCAATATGGTTACGTCCGCAACAGGGTCAACCACTCCCCTTTCTCGGCCATCCTTTTTGTCATTCTATTTAGTGATTACCATGCTCTTTCTCTCCTTGCCTCTCTCTCTCTCTCATGTCATTCCTTCTCTCCTCTTCTTCTCTCTCCCTCCTCTCCTCTTCTCTTCTCTCTTCCCCTTCGTCTCTCTCTGCTCCCCTCTCTCCTCTCTCTCTCCTCTCCTCTCTCCTCTCAAAAGGGCAACTGATCAAATAAATAAATAACAATACATCGTATCAATATGTTTAGGTGTTAACATCAATAAATTGATAAAATAGGAATGAGTGTACTGATTAATAATATGTAATTGGTTTAAGAATTACCTTCATTTTCAGTCTCTCCTTGCTGTATAACGCACCATAATATATAAGATATATATATATATATATATACTATAAATAATATATATATTATATTATATTAAGTTATATATGTTATTATATTAGTATTATAATATATTATATATACTTATATAGTAATTGGATAAACGGGAACCGAGTAACAGTAGAGAAGATGAGAAAAAAAAGAAATTCGATTGCCCTTGAGCTTGGTAAAAAATATCTCTGAAATAACTTTTTATCGGGTGTTGAGAGATTGGGTGGGGGGGAAGGGGGAGAAAAGATGTCTTAGGGATTTGGGAGAGATTAATCGAAATTTTACTGCGAAGGGAGTAGGGAATTAAAGAAGGGATCTTGTTGTACATGGTTTGTGTAAAGAAAAACTATTAATTTGAAATGGATATGAAGTTATGTTCTCAGGAGTGGATATGTTATTTGAAGCTTGTTTTTGCTAACATGTTTATCATTTCAATTATAGTGGTGATTGATAATTCGATTAACAATGGGTTTGTTGAACATGTGTTATCATCAGCATAGGTTATGAATTATAATTGATAAAATGGTGTTGAACATTTATTATCACTGTGGTGATGATTATCGATTTTTTACAAAATTTGTTGTTTGAACATGATATCATGAACATAGTTGTGATTGATTAACGAATTTAAAGTTACTGTTAAAGATGCTAAATTATTAACCTATACGATTATGATGATTAATCATATTTGATATAATCGGAACTAGAAAGAGTAGAATTATTTGAATCTATGTTGGAAGCATTTTTGGAACACATCATATCGTATGGGGTCGAGTTAATCGGATATATTATATGATATATACTATATAATATATTATAATATAATATATAATATATAATATATATCTATTATAATAATATATAATATAGTATATAAAATATGAATATCGATGATTGTTTGGTCAGGTGTTAATAAATTTTATTACTCGTCGCATTTGGGCGAGAACAATATGATTCGATGTCTGATCAATTGTTGCGTTTAACTAGGATTGAATCGTTTATTGCTTGTCTTTATTGCTGTTGGGGAATAGGGTTTATATCCATGCAAGGTGAATTGATATATCGTGTGAATAATAAAGCAATATTGTCTATTATTCTTTCAGAGACTTCTTATTTGGAATTGGTATATCAAGTAATTAATCGTTGGTGAATTTTGATTAATATTTTTGATTAAATATTATTAATAATATTATCAGGATCTTTATCGATATAATTTAAAGGCTTGGCGTCCCTCTGGGCACCAATTTGACTCTTCTTTAACAATAATTATTTTTCTGATAAATAAACAAAGTAATTATTATATTTATAAATTAGTTATTTTATAGTTATTTTTATTTATTTATTTATTATTATTTTATTAATATTATTATTGATTATTATTATTTATTATTTATTATTATATTCATTATTATTATTATTATTAATTATATTATATTATATATTATATTATATATTATTGATACGGTTTATGTTCATTGCTGTTCCTTCCCTTGTTTGAAAATCAACTTCGTTTAAAATCTCAGATGATTTGAAGAAAGCTTAAGGATAAATATATATAGTATATAATATATAATATATTATATATATAATAGTATAATTATAATATAAATATATTATATAATATCATAATTAGGATTTTGGAATGGTTTATTTCTGAGTATTTGTTGTGTCCCGATGTTTGTGTTTTTGTATCGCCTCTCCTCTGCTGCATCCTCTCCTCGTCTCTTCATCTCTCCTTCTCTCTTCTCGTCATATATATAATATTATATAATGTTATTATAAGATTAATCGAGTTATAAAATATATAATATAATTACTATATATAATATATAAATATAATATAAATAAGTTGTGTTAAATTGCAAAATCTTTAAGCCGTTGGGGGATTTGTTGTTTCTCTCTCTTTTTTGAAAGGTGATATTACTCCTCTTGTGTGATGTGTGTGTGTCTTATGTTTTCAATAAGGTGAATAAATGTGAGAAGCGTGTGAGTGGAAAAAAGGGGGTGAGAAATATTCTCCGCAAATGTTAAAGAAGAAAAAAAGAAAAAACTAGATGAAAAACAATTTCCAATTTGCTGTCTCGCTAAGTATTAATCCTTTGTTGGCATTGACGAGTTATGCGTAAAATATAGTTATTAATTTTATAAAGAAATATATTATAATAAATAATAGAAAATATAATTATATGTATATATTATTATTTATATAATTAGTAATATAATAATATTATTTAAGTAAATTTTGCTAATGTTTGGTAAGATTCTTTGCCTTCCATTGAAAAGATAATCTAAAAAAAAATCCAGAATCTGACCTGTTACAAAACTATCTCTCGGAAAATTTTTATATTTTTGGGTGGGAGGGGGAAGACTTCCTCCCTTAAAGGTGATTTGGGAGGGATAATTCCGAAATGGTTGTTGGTTGTTTTTTTATACTGCTATGCAGGGAGTAAGGGGTTTGAAAGGGAAGATTGATCTTTGTTAATGTTTGTTAAAAATTACCAAGTATACTTTTATTTTTATATTGATGGAGATAGTTGTAAGAGTCCGGGATAAAACAAGATAATAATAGTTTGATCTTTTATCACAAGATCGAAGTGGTTGGGACAATAAATTAAGTAGGGCAACTTTTTAAAGACAGAATTAGAAAGAATGAATAATGATGAAAAATGAAATGGGAAATTCATTTATTTTATAAGTTTCACATAGTGATAAACTATATTCTCTGTAAAGGGAATTCATTAAATTCGATAATAATATTAAAAGGAAATTCAAGAAAGTTAATTATTCCAAATATATACATTGATTTTTGATCGATGTTATCGATATAATCTTGTTGTAAGTGGATGTGGATCGTTGTGCTACTTGATAACTATTATTGGTAATAAGATGGTTAATAAATTATCAGTAGTATAAATCGATTATTCTCTTTGAAAATAGGCATAATGTACTAACCTGAATATTACAGAATGAGTTAAATTCAAATATTCATATGACTTATAAATAATTTTGGTAAAGATTTTTTAGAACCTGAATTACTTATAAACTTTACTTACAAGTGACATGCATAAAATAAAAAAATACTTTTTTTTTGTATTCTTACAAAAAAAAAAAGTGTTCTCGCCGACTTCAAAATGCGGTGGTCCACTCTGTGCTCGCCTATCCAGGCACCTCCTCTACTTACAAAATTATCATACATACTACAGGATTATGGGATTCTATAATCGTTTTAAATTGTATATATTATTTCTTTTAAAGTTTATATTATCAAATTGCCCTTCCTTTTTTTGCCATCTAAAGTAACGATTTTGGCGGGAGGGGGATTTTTACTTTTAGTTTGTAATAAAAAATTTACACACCTTCTAATTATTATATAAATATATATATGATAATATATTATATATATATATATATGATATATATATAATATATATAATATAATATATAATATATATATATTATAGTATTAATAATATACGATTAGCGTCTTTTTACAAATAGCTCATTCGACCAATATCCGATATATATATAATAATATATATAATTAGCATAAATATAATATATTGTACAAATATATTGTTTATATATATAATATATGAATATAGATATATAGTAATTTTTATATAATATAGAAGATGTTAGATATGCATTTAATCAGTACTGAAAACTTTATAAAGAACTTCCATTTATTGGGAAGGTAAGAATAACTGCCTTCTGCTGGGATTTGAACCACGCATGTGCGAGATGCAATATAGCCCGGTTTTACGATGAACCATCCCCAACCCAATAACAGTTGGTTCAAAAACAGTTTAGGTGCACCGGCTCCCTTTTCAATGCGACATCCACAGTGCCCATCCTGTTATTCCGCTCTGTCTTTTTATTATTATGTGTGTTAAATATGCATATATGCAATTATATAAAGATGCTAATAAGAAAGAACAATTTTTATGGGAGGTAAAGAATTAACCGCTTTCTCTGGGATGAAGCAACCGCATTGCATTCGTGGGCGTAAGCAACCGGCATATTGCCTCTTCCGCAACATCGGTGGTTCAATCCCAGAGAATGAAGTAAATTCTTTAGCCTTCCCATAAAATGTTCTTCTTTATTTACATCTTTATAGTATTGCGATTCAATGCCAATATTAACATCTACAAAGTACTAAGAACGAGGATATGGACAGGCTGGACACCTGGCTGATGTCGCCTTGAAGGAGCTCGGTTGCCATTATAATTTTCTTGAACCCAAAAACCTTATTTGGGTTGGGGTAAGTCAGTGTTAAAGCTACTGGTGTAATATTGGTCCCTCTATTCGCACATCGTGGTTCAATCAGAGAACAGTTAATTTTAATACCTGGAAGTTAGCAAATACTTTATTTATATACTATATATATTTATATATATAGTATATATATATATAAATTATAAATATTAATATATAAATATATATATATAATAATAAATATATATAATACTATTTATAGTGAAATTTCTGAATGTTTCTTGTTCCATCTATCGCCAGATTATGATTTAAACGTAATGCATTCCAACTATCAATGTGTCTCTCCTTGAGGTTATCCCTAGTGTGTGGAAGTAATGTGTGTACACTGTTTGTGTGGTTTATGTCGTATTTGTTTATAAGGTGAAGAAAAGTGAGAACTGCGTTTGTCATTAGGATGATGTGTCAATAACATAAAAAAAGAAGTAAAAAGAAGAAAAGAGCAAATCAGAAGACGCATAAGTTTGCTGACGTCGGCATTATTCTCTTTTGATATTTTTTCCTCCTTATATATAACTTTCTTTATATATATTATATAATTTAATATATTAATAAATATATATATAATATATATATATTATAATGATAATATTAAATATATATATTATATAATAATAAATTATATTATAATTATTATATAATATGAATGAAGGGCCAGAGGGCCAACATCTCATCAACAATGGGAGAAAGTCGTTGAATTTGTAGATAGTGAAAGATCACGTCGAATTTGATACAACGTTGAACGATCGTGCAAGTTATAAAAGACGGGTGAACCATTGAAGGTGGAAATGTTCTCATAATTTACCTGAATTTCACAGTTAAAAGGTACATACATTTATAGTCTGGGTCAAAATTCGGGAGAAATGGATGGAGAATAATCTTTTAAAATTTCGACTCGTGCGATTAGGAGATGTCGAAGAAGGCAGAAACTAGAAAGGGAGTGAGTGCAGTGCGGTGGAAAAAATTATTACGGGGGCGTCTGAAGTATCCGGGGCTTCTGCCAATTAATAGCCAATGGTTTTGAGGTCCCCCTTTGTCATTTGCAAGGGTTAAGAACATCAGCTTTTGAATCAAGAAGCGAACCATATATTAATATATATAATAATTATATATATTATATATAAATAAAATATATAATATAGATATAATAATATATATATAAATAATATATATATATATATATATATATATATATATAAAATAAAAAGATTATATGAGTAATGTTTGCAAGAATCCATTCGAATGAAAAGATATATAACTAAAAAAAAAGAAAATTTCAATTTATACTTCTTGACTGTGTAAATAAACTACTTATCGGAAATAGCTTTTTTAATGTGTGGTGGGGGGGGGGGAAGGATTTTTGCTTAGGGTTGGAAGTTTATAAGAATGTGTTGTTGTTTTTTTTCCTGTGCTGTCTTGGAAGTAGGTGTTGGCAGGCGAAGATTGGATTCTTGGTTAATGGTTGTGTATAATGAAGGATTTTATTTAATTGAAATTGAGAGAATGTTAGTCCAGATAGATTGTTATGAAGCTGTTGGAACATGTTTTAAATTCAAAATGAAGTGATTATTCCGATATAAAAACTTGTTAAATGCCCATATTTCTATTCAAGAAAACTTAATTAGATTAATCGGTGACGTAAAATGATGACATTCATTGTATTGAAGAAGTGTTTCCAGCTGTTTTGAACGTTATATGCTGTATGGGATGAAATATTAGATCGTATAAATAATTGTTAAGAAAATTAATCGTCCAGAGTTATATATATTCCAGTATAAAAAAAAAATTAATTGTATTTTTGGTATGTCTTTGAATCTTTTTTGAGGAAAATTTCTTTTGTAGTTGATCTTCAAAGTAATTTTTCCTCAAGAACTAATTATTGGATAAGAATAAAGGGTTTTAATGTATGCTAAGGTAAAATTGGTTAATTTTGGGTAAAAGCAGATGTCCTTAACTGAACGATAAATTCATTAGCATATAATATACTATATTGGTAGTAGGTACAATAGGATTTACATAAACTAAAATGTTAATAAACAATAAGTGTTATAGAGGTGAATCATTTTTTATATTCGTATCTTCTTTTCTAATCGTGATACTCCCATCCGCTTTCGCTACTCGTAAAAATATTTTTGTTACTGGGAGACAAACAGGTTGGGTCATAGACAGAAGGAGCACCACACAGATATACAAACAGATTAATGAACTGTTACTGGAGACAGATAGACAGCGTCCAGACGTAAAGAGCTCATAGATATAAAAACAAATTGAAAAAACTATGCTACCGGAAGACAGATAGATTGGTTCGGGTACAGAAAGGTGTGTTCAAAATACTATTGGGAAAGTAGATAAACTCAGAAAGAGGGAGAAAAAACTGGAGAGAGATGATGAGGAATAGATGATGAGGAGAGAGTATGATATATTTAATGGGGGTCAAAAGAGAGTAGATGATGTATGTAAGATGATGAGAGATGATGGTAGAGAGAGGAGAGAAGATGATGATGAGGGGAGAGCGGGATGAGAGATCATGATCTTCGAGAAAAAACATAATAAATAGAAGAATAATTTTAACTAAGAATGCCTCCGGGGCCGTTCCAAAGGTCAACTAAAGCTGCATATAAGTAAAATTAAAAATATAAAGAAAGAAAGAAAGAAAATATTTTTGAAATATAAAAAAAATATATTAAAACAACAATTTAGATAAACATAAAAAAATCAATTATCAGCAATCAATATTTTTTATTTGCAGATTGTAGAGACAGGTCTCTCACACTGCTAATTTGAAAGCTAATCTTTTAACAAAATATAAAATCTGCATAATATTTAAAGGCTATTCTATAAGGATAATAGTCCACAAATACGGTTACACATTTTACGATCAATTTCGATTAGTATTGCCAATAGAAAGAAGCGAAAAGTATTTCCAGATACAAAACTTCTTTTAAAAAGTTTAGCACCATAACTAATACTTTCTATTTAGCATTTATAAATAGCAATATTTTTATTGCTATATACGCTATAAAGTAAACGGTTAAAGCCAGAAGAAATGGAATGGTATCTGAGATATCCAGTGTTTAATACACAGTGTTTGATACACAGTGACTATCGAATGCTTTCGTAAATTTCTGCGCTCTTAAAATGTTATGCAAAAAAAAATTTCACCAGGTGGTAGTCAGACCATACGTATGAATTTTTTTCCTTTTTCTTTTTTTTTATTTATTCATTTTTTTTTTTTTTTTTTTTTTTTTTTTTTTTTTTTTTTGTAACGTATGTAGGAAGTCGTAAAATTCATTTCCTTCTCGGGATAATTTTATGATTTATTAAGAAAAGAAGGTTAGGACTTTCGATGAATAAATTAATTTTTATTATCCGTTTATTTGATAAAGAAAGAATGCTTTCCCATTTTTAAGGGTAGGCGGAAGAAATTTATAAATTAACAGGATGTGGAAATCTAATTGTATGATATCAATTCGGCTCATTTTTTATATTCAAAATTTTATATACCATGTTTTAAATGTATTGAATTCAGTCATGTCATAATGCCAATAATTATAGGAACATAATTCAATTGATAAATATAAGTAATGAGAATATTTAGGTCAATTTAGTTTTAAAGCATTGTACAAACATGCATACAGACACACACAAATATAAATAAATATATATCATATATATAATTAAAAGTAATGATAAGTACAAAATAATAGTATATAATAATAGCTAGTATATATATGATATATATTATATATATATAGGCTATAACTATATTATATATATATTATATTATATATATAATATATATATATATTTATATAATTATATATATATATATTATATATATATATATATAATAATATATATATATATATATATATATATATATATATATATGTATATATATTATACCGTATATATTTGTATGAAGTTACTATTATAGTATATATTATATATATACGATATATAGCTCTTTATATTAATAACTGGTATTAGGCTGAATTGAATAAGCTAACTGGAGGATATAATAGTTCTCGTACTTACAAAAATTTTTGTATAAATTATATACTATATATACCTAAAATGATAATAAAAATAAACTTATAATAATATACATAATAATATACATTTCATAATAAAAGTATAAATGATATATATAAAATAATATAATATATAAATAGATATAAAATTAATGTAAATAAATAATGAAATATATCAGTAATTGATGTACTTTATATATAGTATATAATATTATAATATAAAGTATCACTGAACCTTTATATCTCCTTAATGGAGCTCCTATATATAATAGTAGTACTCACTATATAGTATATTATATTAAATATTTATGATATATTACATTTATACGATACAATAAATAAATACTTTAATTCTCTATATGTACAATAGGTCCATATATATATATATAATACTATATATAACTATAGTCATATATATATTTTTATATAGTTAAAAGAAAAAAAGTGTATATATATATGATGAGTAGAATACGGTATGCGTCGTCCTTTAATATTAACAATACTTTTAAAACTAATAATATAAAGTTTTCTCTGATTGAATTAGAAACCCCACAATTACTCCAACAATAATTATGTATATAATTATTGTTGGATAGATAATGTTTAACAATAAATCAGTGCACTCTAACAGCCTTAAATACATTACCTTAAAATTTAGTTGGAAGTCTATTTGTGAAATCATCTTTTTCATCATTAAATTAAATTACTCAATTCCTTTTCTAGTGTTATATCAGCTTTGATAGCATTATCTTACTACGCAACAACTCAAGAAACACAAGCACAAATGAGTAAACACAACAAAATCACTCCTAACTTTCAAAACACACACAGCCAAAAACTATTTTCAATACAAGACAATACACACACACACACACACACCACCCATTCTCTTCAACCAAGTATTTGATTAATTACATAACAAATGGAGTTTATAAAATTTGAAAAAGTGATTATAACATCAAGTCCTCGTTTTAAAAACGCATCGCGTCGGAACAGAGTTTAAAACGCTTACAGAATGGAAAGATTCTCATGGCGGCGCCTTTTAATTTTATATTTTTGTGAAAGAAAAAATAGATTAAGAAAATTAAGGATAGAGAGAGCAAGAATGAGAGAGATGAGATGATTAGAGAGGAATTTTCAGTGAATAAGAGATGAGAAAAGGTAAATTAATAAACTAGTAAATGTCGCAATATAAATTAATAAATTATTGTTAATGAGTATTTGGAGCAAAAAAAAATAGATTAAAAGAAAGAAAGTGAAATAAAACATATGGATGGAGATACTGAGAATTAGATAATATGTGGATGAAGAAAAGAGAGAGAGACACTTCCACCTAATGGAGAATTGGAAATGATGTGAGAAAGAAAAGGAATATTTTACTTCAAATTAGAATTATGAAAAATGTCGCTGGCTAAGAGAAAGAAAGAAGAGTGTTCAGGAAAGATAGAGAGAAACCAGGGAAACAGAGAGAGGACTTGAGAGTATAAATTAACAGTTAAAAAATATAGGCAAAAGTAAATAGAGATTAGAGCAGAGGAAGAGGGTAATAATATTAAAATATTGTGTATATATATAATATACATTCTATAATATAATATAATATATTATAATATAATATTAATATATATATATTATTAAACAAATAGGTATATTTTATATTCTAGCAATTAAAAATTAATGTCCCAATATATTATGATTCCAAATATATTATTTTTAATCTATAAATTAATATATAACTCACTCCGACAAATACAGTAGATAGGTTACTATTAGATATAAATCAAACTAAAAGACAATAGAAATAACCTATATATATATTAAATTATAGAATTACAATGGATCAATAACTAAAATAAATATAGTATTATAATAAAACTCATGTATATGATGATGTGCTTGTGTGTTGTAGATTAGTTGAGAAGACGACCGACAGAGGAGAGGCTGAAGCCGCCAGGTATGAGAACGAGAGAGAGAGAGAGAGACATCGAAACGAGAGAAACAGAGAGGAGAGAGACATTTGTGTCGAATTTTTATGACAGCATAATTCTTGCTGTGGGATATACTGATTTTTATCTGTAAATATAAATACGATTTTCCTAAATGAGATAAAGATTCTGAAGATAAAAGTGAATAATAATAAATGAATTCTTTTAAAAAAAAAAAAAACCTTAAACGAAAAAATACAAAAATCAAACTCAAACTAATAATAACTAAAGGAATAATAAAAATAAAAATGTAAAAAGAAGCAAGGAAGAAAAAATAAAATCAGTAAAATAAAATGGGAGTTATCTGTAAAGGATTTCGAAATGGAAGGTAGACTCAGTGAAAGGGGAACAATAAAAAGGACTTGGTAAGATTCAGAAAGACTTTAGTGGAAAAAGACCTTGGAGGACCAGTAGTTACTTTGTGAAAGAAAGACAAAAGAATAGGGACCTTGGTTGGACTCAGAGAGATCACCAAAGAGTCTCTCCAGAAAGATAAAGAAAGACTTGGAAAAAGCAGTATAGACTCATGGGTAGTAACACGAAAATAAAAAAATTTTAAAATACATCATGTGATAGAAGCGCTCTATTATATATGTCGAGACTATTAATTAAAATACAAACCAGAACTATTAATCTATTATAGAAAATACATATTATAAAATATATATTACTATAAAATATATAAATAATATATAACAAAATATATACAGTATTATTCAATATATATATTACATATATATATACATTATACTATTTATATTTAAAATGCTTTGATAATATATACTTATTATCTCAGAACTATATCTATAGTTAAGTACTAATACTTAGCTCTATATATATATATATATAATATATGTATAGAGAGAGAGAGAGAGAGACGGAAGAGAGAGTAGACGCGCAGTAGAGACGTAGACGAAGAGACGTCAAGACTGAGAGAGTCCCAAACATGAGCCCAGATACGTGCCTAAATGGATGACCGAGAAGAGAAAGAGAGACGACCGAAGAGAATTCCTTAAGCATGAGAACTCGAAAAAATATATTATCCCTCTCTCGTGTGATAATCAAAGGGAATAATTAATAGATAATAATACTAAATAATACATAATAATAATAAAGATAATCCAATAATCCTAATAATAATACTAATAATAATAATAATTTAATAATAATAATAATTAATAATAATAATAATGCATAAGAGTAAATGAATAATAATAAATCAATTAATGAATAATAATAATAATAATAATAGGATAATAAATAATATTAATAATAATTAATAATAATTAATAATAATTAATAATTATATATAATAATAATAATAATTTAATAGATAATATAATGAAAAAATAAATTACGAATTGAACATAGGAGAGACTTTATTATTACACAAAGATAAGCAAACCAAAAATAAATTAATATTAAATACAACACATTTCCAGAACTAAGCAATTTAGACAATATAACTAGAAACTATATTAGTTAACGCAGTTCTGATGCTCTTGATATGTTGCATTTATATAAAACAAAAGTTACTGATAAGAAAATGAATAATAAATATATAATAATAATAATAGTATAGATATAATGAATAATAATAATAATAATAATAATAATAAGGAGGTATAATAAATAATAATAATAATAATGAATGACATAAGTAATTAATAATAATAAAGTAAATAATAATAAAATAAATGAATCTTGAATGGATTAATAGTCAATTAATAATAATAATAATAATAATAATTATAATAATCAATATAATATAATAATAATTAATTAACGATATCATTGAATAACAATATTTTGCCTCCATAATTATTCATTGCAAATATCCTATAATGATTATGCTCATTACTCCTCCCTCATCTCCCATTATTAATAATATCACATAAATAATAATTAATTATATTAATAATATAATATATAAATCAATAATAATTAATTAATCTAATAATAATAATAATAATAAGATTAATAAATAATAATAATAATAGACCTAATAATAATAATGATAATGATCAATAAATAATAATAATAATAATAATAATAATAATAATAAATAATTAATAATAATTAATAATAACCTCAAAATAATAAATAATAATATAATAATAATAATATAATATACACTCAATTCGAATAATAATAATAATAATAATAAATATCTTTGAAATCTGGGAATGAATTTCTCAAGATGTTTATTCTTCACACTGTCAAGGCACCAAATACAGGATCCCTTCACAATGTATTATTTTTATAAGCCCCATTTACATGCATGTATTACTAAGCACTCATATTTCATATATACTTACGTTCAAATCCTACTATGATTCATTTTATTATTGGTATTATCTCATGCTTTATTATTTGTTATTATTATTTGTTACTTCCATTTTATTTATTATTTATTATTATAATTAAAATTAATATATATAATTATTTATATCATTATTATTATTAAGATTAAAATATATTAATTTATTAATTAGAATTAATTAATAAATTTTTATATATATAATATTATTATATTAATATATATATATTAAATTTATTTAATTATAATTATATATTATTATTCAGATTAGTAGTAGTTAGTAGATAGTTAGCAGTAGCCACCCGTGACTCGCGTAAGCACTACGCATGATAAATCTATCAAACAATGGATAAAGACAAGCCAGCAGGAAACCCACAAGAAAACAAAAAAACGACCTATAACACTTATATCAAATCTCGCCTCCCAAGGCTAAGAGCCATCACGTAAGCACCCCGAAAAACCAAACAAATGATTATCATATAGATCCATAGTAGTAGTAGCTAGTAGATAGTAATAGATTCGCTAGGAATGCTAGCCGTAGTATCACCGCTCTAGAGTAGAAAAATTAACCCCAAGTAAACCCAGTAGTGTGACATATAACAATTAGAGAGGCAGTTATTACTTTCTTATATCTATATATTTTTTTGCATCTATTATTGGATTATTTATTTTACCAATTATTAAATATTATTATTATTAATAAAGACCATGTCCTAGTAGAAGTAGAACAGTTTAGCTAGTAGTTGTTTGTTTTGTAATGTTGTCTCTAATAGTAGCGAGGTCCAGTAATAGCAATATTAGATGAGTAGCATTGTAATAACAATATCATAGTTACACTAATATATTTGCCTTGACTTTTATCAGTATTGAATCTAAAACACTCCAATACTCTTCCTACGTGGCCAATATAAGATACAACTATAACTATACAATATACTC